>WNWK01051348.1:0-12510 GCA_009830355.1 Cherax destructor
TAGGCTATTCCACTTCCTGACAACTCTATGACTGAAGAAATACTTCCTAACATCCCTTTGACTCATAGGAGTCTTCAACTTCAAGTGACCCCTTGTTTCTGTGTCCCCTCTTGGAACATCTTGTCTCTGTCCACCTTATCTATTCCTCCATTATTTTATATGTCGTTATCATGTCCCCCCAAACCCCTCCTGTCCTTTCTAGTGTCGTCAGACCGATTTCCCTTAACCTTTCTTCGTAGGACAATTCCCTTAGCCCCTGGGACTAGTCTTGTTGCAAACCTTTGCACTTTCTCTAATTTCTTGACGTGCTTGACCAGGTGTGGGTTCCAAACTGGTGCTGCATACCCAGTATGGGCCTGACGTCATATGGTATACAGAGTCTTGAATGATTCCTTAGTGAGGTATTGGAACGCTATTCTTAGGTTTGCCAGCCGCCCGTATGCTGCGAGTTATCTGATTGATGTGTGCCTCAGGAGATGTGCTTCGTATATACTCACCCCAAGATCTTTTTCTTGAGTGAGGTTTTGCAGTCTTGGCCACCTAGACTATACTCTGTCTGCGGTCTTCTTTGCCCTTCCCGATATTCATGACTTTACATTTGGCAGGGTTAAATTCAAGGAGCCGTTACTGGACCAGGCTTGCAGCCTGTCCAGGTCTCTTTGTAGTCCTGCCTGATCCTCGACTGATTTGATTCTTCTCATTAACTTCACATCATCTGCAAACAGGGACACTTCTGAGTCTATCCCTTCCGTTATGTCATTCACATATACCAAAAACAGTACAGGTCCTAGGACTGACCCTTGTGGAACTCCACTCGTCACAGGTGCCCACTCTGACATCTCGTCACGTACCATGACTCGTTGTTGCACATGTGTCTTACTTATAAAGTGGAATAATTGTTGGTGGCAGACAGACAAGGTTTTCTGCGTATCTCAGACACATGATCTCCTGGGAGTGTCACACACAACACTCGTCCAACATTTGGGTATCTTCATTCTGGAAACGCCTCTACCGCAATCGAGCATAGTCTATTATCTTCCTGTTCTACATAATTTATTATTTCTGGAATTCCGCTAGTATCTTCCTGAGTAAAAACTGAGAGGAAGTATTGAAAATTTCACACATATCCTTATCACTGTCCGTGATCTGTCCTGAGTTACTCTTAAGTGGGCCTATCTTGTCCCTAATCTTACTTCTGTATACCTGAAAGAACCCTTTTGGGTTAGTCTTCGAATCCCTTGCGACCTTAGCCATATAATCTCCTTTTGCTTTTCTTATTCCTTTTTTTTATTTCTCTCTTTAATTGAAAATATTGATTTCTTATCTGTCCATCCCCTCTTTTGATACTCCGATATATGCCTCTCTTTTGACCATTGAGATGTTTTAATCTATTGTTCATCCATTTAGGATCATTTTTGTTAGATCTAATTTCCCTACTCGGAACAAAAGTTGTCTGGGCAGCTAGAACTACGCTCTGGAAAACGTCATATTGGCAACCAAAACCACCTACCTGACCCATAGTCAGGTCATCCCAATTTAGCCCACCTAGGTAATTTCTCAGCCCCATGAAGTCGGCTAAGCGAAAGCTGTGTGTTTGTGTGTGTGTGTGTGTGTGTGTGTGTAAGTGTTTATAAGTGTTTGTGAATATTTTAAAGGAGGAGAAGGAGGTGTTGATTCGACCGGGAATTCTCCCGGCCAGGGTCTATTCCAGATGGCGACCCGGCTCCGGCTCCCTGTTGTGGGAGTATCTGAGACCTGTCTCCCATGGGAGAAGGTACAAGTAACCCCTCCTCATTGGGACCAACTGTCCCCAGGCCTAGCCACATTCCCTCCCCGCACGGGGCACATAGGGAGAAGCTAGGCCTCTCTGGTCTGCCATCTTCCTTGACGGGAATGGCAGGCTTGCGAGCTGCAGATGGTAGCAAGCTCCAGCTTTGGCACCTACCCTGCCCTAGAAGGGCTGGGCATGGGGATATTCCTATTTTAAAGAGGAGGAGGCGGTGTTGATTCGCCGGGAATTATCCCGGCCCGGGTCTATTCCAGATGGCGACCCGGCTCCGGCTCCCTGTTGTGGGAGTATCTGAGACCTATGTCTCCCATGGGAGGAGGTACAAGTACCCCTCATCGTTGGAACCCACTGTCCCCAGGCCTGGATGGATATTTTAATGAAGATGTGGTATAATCTATGAAATTTTGATTTCTATGAAGAATTTAATGAGAAATACATAGGGTGGTCTGTGTAGATTTGATGAAATAATGGAGTTTTTTCATAAAAAATAATAAAGGGGTCTATTGGGAATTTTATTGAAAAAGGGTAGACTATGAATATTTAAAAAAGTTGTACAAATGAGATGGGGTATATTGGTCTTTGAGCCGGGTGTGATATTTGTTAACATGTCTTAAGTGTATAATGAGTATGTATAGATGAGAATTAGTGTATATAGTTGTATGTAGGTTAGTGTGAATGAGGAGTGTTTGAGGCAGTAGGTCAAAATTGGTCAATCTTTTATCTTATTAGTAGCTCCCATGGGAATTAACAGGAAGTGACTTGTGTGTGTATGGGTGTGTGTTTCAAAGAAAATTATAGAAATATTTCTACGAAGAATTAATGAAAACATGGGGTGGTCTGTGAGGATTTTTTTTTTATATTTTATTAATAAAAACTGTGAGATTACAAAAGTAACATGACGGTACTACACCAAGTACCTCATAAATGCAATACGATATTATTAACTTAAGACTAAGGAAAATACATAAAACTAAGGATGCCCTCAAAGTAAACAGAAAAGAAAACAATCTAAATATGTAAGTGCCGTGATGCGGACACTTACCATACATAAACATGAACACATTGGACTATATGAACAGGGACATTGAAACCAGCTACTTACATAATAACTCAAACAATACATTACTTGTGGCATAGTTACATCAACAGTACAATATAACATGTTTTATTTCCATATATATAATAAGACTATGGTGTCAAAAACATGTTAGTACCACATCAAGAACGTCATAAATGCAAATGATACTAATAACACAATGCAGACAAAATATATACGGAAAACAGCGTTCGCCATCAATCTAAGTAGAAAAGAAAACAAACCTAGAAATGTAAGTGCCGTGATGCGGTAACCTACATCGTATACAATCTACAATTTAAACATGTTACGGGAACACCTGTAACCTGTTGTCCAATGGACTGAGACACGCACATTCACCCCATTCACGCTGTGGCCAAAATAACACAAAACACTCACTGCTGCTCTTGGTTTCGGTTTAAGTTTTGCAACTTCAAAAAAACTTAATAATGTTGAAATTGCAAAAGCCTTTTGTAATTTAGAAAAATCCTCTGATTTATCCACTGATGAAATTAATATTAGTAAGGGGATGGTATATAGCTCAATGTTAAAACAAAATATTCCCAATTGCCCTCAAAGATTCTTTAAGAATCTTTGTAATTGTAAAAATCTCTAGTTATGTCGATGCATGCAGGGGATGAGATGAAAAGCTGTAAGCCACCTGCCTGAAAGCTGGCTGCCTTGGATCAACGTCTAGCGTGAGCTGGACGCCAAGGTATTGACCAGTGTGGTACGGTCGGCAAAGCACTGCGTACCTTGTCATGAGGTTCGTAGGTTCGAGTCTCCGTCGGCCAGAGATCAGTGTTTATATATATATATATATATATATATGTCGTGCCTAATAGGTAAAACTGGTCAATTAGCAAGAACTCATCTAAAATTAAGTCCTTTCTAAAATTTTATCTTATACGTTTAAAGATATATTTTTTTCATTTATGTTAATGTAAGAATTTATAATTTTGTACCAAGAGAAACTTTGAAAACCTACCTAACCTTATTACAACAAGCGCAATTTAATTTAGCCTAACCCAACTAAATATATTTTAGATACGTTAACATTAATTTAATAATAAACAAACACAATGAAATATATTTTTTCGTTATGTTCAGAATGATTTTTGCGAAATTATTGCATACACAAATTTTCACTTGTCTTATATGGCAAGAAGAGCGTTGCTATTTAAGCCAAAATCGCAAGTTTTACCTAATCGGCACGACATATATATATAGATGTGCAGGCAAACATATAGAGAATAATTACGATGGTGATTCTCTTTTTCAGAAACCTTTTTCTGAGACGAGAAGCTCATTGCGCAGAATCTGTATTCTTATTTAAAAAAAACATTTAATTAAGAGTTTATGACCACAGTCAGCAAATGGAAAGTCTAAATTGATAAATATTAAAACTGTAAATATATCGAGTTCAAGAAATTTCACAGTGCTATTGTAAATAAGCAAGGCTTCTAAAATCCACACCGACAAAGGAAGTAGTGGAAATCATGAGTCAGCACATAAATATTGATAGGTTTACACTTAATTTGATAGATTACAGGAATTAGGTAGAATTAATTAGGTTTACACTAGGTAGTATCGAGTAGGGATATTAAATAAGTAGTGACACCTAGCGGTTCTCCAGCGAATTAGTGAAAAAGAAGGACGCTGGTAGCCATCTTGTACAATGTCCGTGCAGTAAGAACCTCCCTATGAGTTTCTATCTCTTGAGTTCCACACATTGTTTCCCAACGTTACCTGGTAGTCAGCAACGTGCTTCACAGGTCTTCCACGTTACCTGGTAGTCAGCAACGTGCTTCACAGGCCTTCCAGCGAATTGTGTATACGAATCTCTGCTCCAGATCCCTTTGTGATACATATTTCTATATTTTTCCCCTAGTCACATGGCCAGTAATAATGGGTAGGAAAGCAGGGACAGGAAGCGGCCCACGTCCAGCTATCAGGTAATTTGTGAATGAAATTTACTGCAGGGTTTACAGGTTTACTCATGAAAATGTTGTAAAAGCCATTTGTGAGACTGAGACGATTAGTCTCGAAGTGGTCTGTGTCAACAATACTTGCCAGGGAGTGGTCTGTGTCAACAATACTTGCCAGGGAGTGGTCTGTGTCAACGATACTTGCCAGGGAGTGGTCTGTGTCAACAATACTTGCCAGGGAGTGGTCTGTGTCAACAATACTTGCCAGGGAGTGGTCTGTGTCAACGATACTTGCCAGGGAGTGGTCTGTGTCAACGATACTTGCCAGGGAGTGGTCTGTGTCAACAATACTTGCCAGGGAGTGGTCTGTGTCAACGATACTTGCCAGGGAGTGGTCTGTGTCAACGATACTTGCCAGGGAGTGGTCTGTGTCAACAATACTTGCCAGGAGTGGTCTGTGTCAACAATACTTGCCAGGGAGTGGTCTGTGTCAACGATACTTGCCAGGGAGTGGTCTGTGTCAACGATACTTGCCAGGAGTGGTCTGTGTCAACAATACTTGCCAGGGAGTGGTCTGTGTCAACAATACTTGCCAGGGAGTGGTCTGTGTCAACGATACTTGCCAGGGAGTGGTCTGTGTCAACGATACTTGCCAGGGAGTGGTCTGTGTCAACAATACTTGCCAGGGAGTGGTCTGTGTCAACAATACTTGCCAGGGATTGGTCTGTGTCAACGATACTTGCCAGGGAGTGGTCTGTGTCAACGATACTTGCCAGGGAGTGGTCTGTGTCAACAATACTTGCCAGGGAGTGGTATGTGTCAACAATACTTGCCAGGGAGTGGTCTGTGTCAACGATACTTGCCAGGGAGTGGTCTGTGTCAACGATAATCTCCAGGGAGTGGTCTGTGTCAACAATACTTGCCAGGGAGTGGTCTGTGTCAACAATACTTGCCAGGGAGTGGTCTGTGTCAACGATACTTGCCAGGGAGTGGTCTGTGTCAACAATACTTGCCAGGGAGTGGTCTGTGTCAACGATACTTGCCAGGGAGTGGTCTGTGTCAACAATACTTGCCAGGGAGTGGTCTGTGTCAACAATACTTGCCAGGGAGTGGTCTGTGTCAACGATACTTGCCAGGGAGTGGTCTGTGTCAACAATACTTGCCAGGGAGTGGTCTGTGTCAACGATACTTGCCAGGGAGTGGTCTGTGTCAACAATACTTGCCAGGGAGTGGTCTGTGTCAACAATACTTGCCAGGGAGTGGTCTGTGTCAACGATACTTGCCAGGGAGTGGTCTGTGTCAACGATAATCTCAGGGAGTGGTCTGTGTCAACAATACTTGCCAGGGAGTGGTCTGTGTCAACAATACTTGCCAGGGAGTGGTCTGTGTCAACGATACTTGCCAGGAGTGGTCTGTGTCAACAATACTTGCCAGGGAGTGGTCTGTGTCAACGATACTTGCCAGGGAGTGGTCCGTGTCAACAATACTTGCCAGGAGTGGTCTGTGTCAACAATACTTGCCAGGGAGTGGTCTGTGTCAACGATACTTGCCAGGGAGTGGTCTGTGTCAACAATACTTGCCAGGGAGTGGTCTGTGTCAACAATACTTGCCAGGGAGTGGTCTGTGTCAACAATACTTGCCAGGGAGTGGTCTGTGTCAACAATACTTGCCAGGGAGTGGTCTGTGTCAACAATGCTTGCCAGGGAGTGGTCTGTGTCAACAATACTTGCCAGGGAGTGGTCTGTGTCAACAATACTTGCCAGGAGGGCTTCTCACAAGGAGGCAGACATTGCACACACTTTCACAATAAGATTTACAAAAATGAATTCATGTTGAATAACTTCATTTTCATGACGAATATGAGAACTAGTCTTGGCTATTGAAAGTGGCCAAATATCGCCACTAAAGTGAGTACTTTTGGTAATTTTAAAGAATAGTTTTACATGAACATGAGTAGAAGTGGATGTGTGAGAATAGGACCTACTTATCTTTAGCCAGTAGGCCTATTGCAGCTTTTCTCTATGCTTATGTTTCTTACATGAGAATATAAATCTGATACAAATTCAGAGTTTTGAGGAAAAGGAATTTTGTAATGATACAGTATCACAAAATTTGGCTTGAATTATTTAAATTTCTAATAATAATTAACAAGATAATAGAGATCATATTTTGGGTCCGTGAAGCAAAGACTTAAACCTACATGTAAACTAGCATAAGAGCGTCTCTCTCTCTCAATTTATTCAAGTTTTTGTGGGTAGGTAGGTGGGAAAGGGGCTAATAATTAAAAAATAATCTCAGCTTAAAAATTTGCTTATTCTTAACGATTGTTACTGCATAAAGTCTCATCAGAATCTATGATGATCGTGGCAGAATACGAAGTCGAAGGATTAATTCAGGAATGGAAGAGCATAGTATATAAAAAAGATAACATAGTACGTGATTTCTGCTTCAGCCTGAAGCTCTTTCTCTCGTCACTCTCCCTCTACAGGTGGATTAGTCAGGCATCACCGGTCAAGGGACAGCATCACCGGTCAAGGGACAGCATCACCGGTCAAGGGACAGCATCACCGGTCAAGGGACAGCATCACCGGTCAAGGGACAGCATCACCGGTCAAGGGACAGCATCACCGGTCAAGGGACAGCATCACCGGTCAAGGGACAGCATCACCGGTCAAGGGACAGCATCACCGGTCAAGGGACAGCATCACCGGTCAAGGGACAGCATCACCGGTCAAGGGACAGCATCACCGGTCAAGGGACAGCATCACCGGTCAAGGGACAGCATCACCGGTCAAGGGACAGCATCACCGGTCAAGGGACAGCATCACCGGTCAAGGGACAGCATCACCGGTCAAGGGACAGCATCACCGGTCAAGGGACAGCATCACCGGTCAAGGGACAGCATCACCGGTCAAGGGACAGCATCACCGGTCAAGGGACAGCATCACCGGTCAAGGGACAGCATCACCGGTCAAGGGACAGCATCACCGGTCAAGGGACAGCATCACCGGTCAAGGGACAGCATCACCGGTGCAAACTCACTTGTTACATTGGATATTATATGTTTATTTTAGAGATATAGTAGAATGTAATTAAATTCCTTTATAAGCGTAAGAGCAGAAAGGGTTGGATGGAGGGGAAGATTTCGGCAATATAATTATCTGAGAGACTGAAGATTTCGTGATGGATGGGAAAAATGTAATTTACCAATTTGGAGAAAGAATAATTTTGTCAGAGAAAATTTCTTTGTTCTTTATTGAGCTATTAATAATATATATTGTCCATGTAAGTTTTATTTTATGTATGAAGCAAATTCGCATACAGTATTTCTGCAGGAAAATTGTATAGTAGATGTTCAAATATCGATAGTTAGCGGTAAAGGAAACAGGTTTTCATCTCAACTCCAACAATAAGAATTAGTTCATGATTTTACTAACTACTTTCTTCTGTTTCGGGCAATGTTTGCTGTCATTATCAACTTAAAACTAACGTACGCTCAGAAAGGTTCTAGAATGTTCTACGTAGTGTTCAGAACAATCTCTTCATACAATCTTAAATACTGCCTTCAGATATCTTCAGTATCAATTATTATGACTGTTCCTTGGTTATTCATGAATCTTGCTTAGTATTCCGATTATTATGACCTATCCTGACTTTACTTTACCTTCGGAGGTAATAACTAATTATAGTCTGTTGAAGAAAGCCATACTTAACGCTTTCAAGACAACTACCCATCATTATAGGTCAGAGTTTCGCCATACAAGGATAACTAATCAAAATTACATTAATTTCTTAGCACACATTTTGGATTGTTTCATTCTTGGATTGGTGGTTCTAAAGTCAACCACGACTCATTAAGAGACCTTATGGTAAGAGATCAGTTCCTTTAAATAAATAACAAAAGGCACAATACCGTGACTGGAACAATACACACACAACCCGCTCATATAAGAGAGGAGCTTACGACGACGTTTCGGTCCGACTTGGACCATTTACAAAGTTTAAGTCGGACCGAAACGTCGTCGTAAGCTCCTCTCTTTTTTATATGTGCGGGTTGTGTGTGTGTATCAGTTCCTTTCTTTAACCTCTGATCTAAGAATATTTATGAAAGATCGAAATGTTCAAACAGCTTCGGAAATGGCTCAAGCCAGAGGTATGTTATGCTAGTGCATAACAACTTACCTAAGGAGCGTAGTAGATATAAATCTTGCTTTGCCTAAGCAAACTGAGGGGCCAAAACCTCTTTCCCTAAGAATTCGTCTTCACGATAAAATGTTTCAAGAGTAATGAACTTGAACATGGATATCAGGAGTGTCCCAAAAGGAAAGGCGATAATATGGGTAAATGTTTAAGCGAAGCCAATAATAACACACTTTTTAGCGAAGGTACTGTTAATATAATGAATGTTTCAACAGTTCTTCGAGATATTGGATGCTCCTCTATTGTTATCTCTAGTAAGCTTTTTCCTAATTCAGATCCTTCACAAACCTGTTAATCCTGTTAGACCAATTATTAGCTCTATAGGTTCAGTTTCTTATAAACTTTCTAAATGGCTTGTTGATATTTTGAGCCCAATTGTTGGAAAAATTTATAATTTTAATGTTAAAAACAACTTAGATTTAGTTGATAAATTAAGCACCTTGACTGATTTAAATGATTTCAATATGGTTAGTTTTGATGTTACCTCCTTGTTTACAAAAGTTCCAGTTGATGATTTACTAAGTTTCTTATCTGAAGAACTGGTTAATTATGATTTACCATTGCCAGTTCCTACTATCATTAAACTTATTAAACTTTGTATTGTTGATGCAAAATTTGTATTTAATGATGAGTTTTACACACAGAAGTTTGGTATGGCAATGGGCAATCCTCTTTCACCTGTTCTTAGTAACTTATATATGGAATTTTCGAAACAAGATTGCTTAACACTATCCTTCCCAATAGAGCTAAGTGGTATAGATATGTTGATGATATTTTGTGCCTTATGCCTAAGAATGTAGACATAAACCATTTCCTTGTTAAATTAAATAGCTTAGCTCATTCTATAAATTTTACTGTTGAATTCGAAGTAAATAACTCATTGCCCTTCCTAGATGTTTTTATTATTAAGGGTAACATTGATTTTAAATTTAAAATTTACAGAAAACCTACAAATAATTGTTCCTATGTACACTATTACTCTTCACATCAATATAGAGTTAAAGTGTCGGTTTTCTTCAATGTTTTTGAGAGCTTTACGTATTTGTAGTCCAGATTTCATAGATGAAGAAATCTCTAAAATTTATGAAATAGCTAATGATTTAAAATACCCTAGAAACATAATTGATAAATCTTTTAAAATAGCTAGGAATACGTTTTACAATCCCAAAAGGGACAACCAACCTTATTCAACCAAAAATATGTTGGTTCTCCCTTACCATGAAAACTTGGTGATATGCCTTCCTTTCTTAAGAATTTTAATATCAAAGTTGTATTTAAAAATCTTGATACAGTAAAAAGACTTTTGATAAAAATTCCCCCAAAATGCTGACGGATGTGTCTATAAGATTCCCTGTAAAATATGCGATAAAGTTTATTATGGTCAAACTGGTAAAAGTCTTGAACTAAGATTAAAACAACATAAATATAGCATTAGAACTGGACAAGATTCTAATGCTCTATTTATTCATGTGAGAGACTTTAACCATCCAATTGATTTTCAAAATGCTGGGAAGGTTGTATCAAGCAAGTCCATGGTTGAGAGGAATATAATAGAATCATGTTTCATTAAAAGCAGTTTTGAAAATAATATGAATATTTCTTTTGGTTTATATAAATTGGATTCTTTTATAATTAATAAAATTTGGGAAGAATTTAATGATAAATTGGACTAATCTTAATTCTTGGGAAGAGTTTCAGGTCCTTTCTTTTTTCCTCTTCACAGAGTCGTGCGATGTTACGCTACTGTGAGGTGTAGTCTTTGTTAGTGTGATGTGACTGTGAGGTGTAGTCTTGCCCCTTATATAAGTCCTCTTGTCATGTTTCCTTTTATAGTTCATTGATAATGTGAGTAGTCACGAAAGCGCTTGGAATTCCTCTATATTTTCATAGTGGTTGTCTTGCATATTTTGATATCACCTGATTACTGTGATCTTTTTGCATCCTTCACTGTATAGAACTAGTAAGTTAACTGATTACTTAGGGAGAATTGATTCTTTCCCAGTTGTCAGATGTTTCGTAAGGTGCAAATGGTTGTCAGGTTAGGTAGTAGCAGTAGTTACCTCAATAACGTCGTATGGGATTTGTAAAACTCCCAAGAGGAGTTGGGAATCGAACTTCAGTACCAAAAGTGAGTCAGACTGACCACCTGAATCAAAAGTGTTGATAGTAACGAAGCTGCTGGAAATCCCTGCGCAATTCTTTCATCGAAACCGAATGGGACAGAAACGCAAGAAGAAGCACGAGTGACTGAATCTGGTCAACAACAGGACTCGGTTAACGTCCTTACTAGAGCACAATCTAAGGTAAAACCTATCCCTCCGTTGGTTCTTTCCAAAGGAAAGTCTAGTGAGCTTTCTTACATAGATTTAGTGGGTCTTCATAAGACTTGTCCCTCCTTAGAAGAAACACGGAAGTTGGCTATAACGGGTGATATAATCCAAAGAAAGAAATTTTCTTATAAATTTGTATATAAAGATAATCTTCTATACAAGAATATATTGTCAGCAGAAAATCCAAATGATGTGCTAGAATTCTTTTTGTAATTCTAGGAATTGCCGTGAGACTATTTTGAAGATTTCTCATGACTTGCCGGTCTCTGGTCATTTCGCACATAAGAAAAAATCAAAGACTTGTACTTCTGGCCAGGGATGTCTTCTGACATCTATAAGTATTGTAGATTGTGTCACGTATGTAAACTACCTCAAAAAAAGGGGAAAACTAAGAGCGTTCCGATAGCAAAAATACCGGTCTTTTCAGTTCATTTGCTAGAGTTGCAGTGAATATAGTTGGTCCTATCACTCTTTGATCATCAGGTCATAAATATATCTTGACTATGACTGACCACGCATCTAGTGTCCCAGAGGCTGTACCCTAGAAATTCATTACCTCGATAGAAGTTGCAGATACATTATTCTGTTTTTTTTTCACGGATAGGTATACCCATAGAAATTCTTTGGGATCAAATAACACAATTTACTTCTGAATTAGTGGACCAAGTTTATCTACTTGTAGGTATTCAACCTCGTTTCACTACACTTTACCATCCCAAAATTTTAATGGAAGAGGGGCCGACAACATGCCATCTTAAAGTCAATATTAAAGAAACTATGTTTTATTAAACAAATTGACTGGCATAGATATATGCCATGTGCTCTCTTTGCTATGCGTGAAACCCCAAGTGATTCCCTTGGATATTCCCCATTCGAATTACTCTACGGGAGGCAAGCTCCTGGACCTCTATTTATACTGAATGAACTGTGGTCCAAAGATATTATGCCTGAAGTTGAAAGCACTTATCAGTTTCTTTTAGATCTTTGAGAAAAGTTAGAAGAAACCGCTGATTTGGTTGTTATGAACCTGAATATCTCCATGGAAACATATAAGACCTATTTTGACCAAAAGAGCTCTAAGGGTAAATTTAATATTGATGATGAAGTTTTAGTTCTTTTACCAGATAAATCCACCAAATTGTTAATTTCCTGGTGTGGTGTATAAAGTACTATAGATCTGTAATAAGG
>WNWK01051349.1:0-12509 GCA_009830355.1 Cherax destructor
TGTGACAGAGAGGGAAGAGAGGAGTGTGTGACAGAAGAGAGAGGAGAGTGTGTGTACAGAAGAGGAGAGAGTGTGTGACAGAAGAGAGAGAAGTGTGTGACAGAGAGAGGTGAAGTGTGTGACAGAAGAGAGAGTGGTGTGTGACAGAAGAGAGAGGAGATGTGACAGAAGAAGAGGAGAGGTGATGTGACAGAGTGTGTGACAGAAGAGAGGGAGAGTGTGTGACAGAGAGAAGAAAAAGAGAGTGTGTGACAAAAGAGAGGAAAGATGTGTGACAGAGAGAGAGAGAGTGTGTGTAAGAGAGAGAGGGAGAGTGTGTGTAAGAGAGAGAGAGAGAGTGAAAGACGTAGCAGCAACACATCATGGTCGTCTGGTGATGCTGGGAAACATTAGCATCTAAATTGATCACATGACTGATATGAACTCAGGTCTCTACCTCTGCTCTCTCTATCCTCTCCCTTCATCGGTGGTACTGGTATTTGTGTTACTGTAACACAGTAACAACACTAACAAGACCTGACCTTTAAATATAACATTAAATCACCTTTAAAAACGTTGTGTGCGTGCGTGTGTGCGCTTATTGTTGCATGGGTTGAAGCACAGCTGGTGCCAGTGATCACAGCTGTGTCTGTGATCATAACCAGTGATCACAGACTGTGTCTGTGATCCAACAGTGATCACGCTGGTGTCTGTGATTACAACCAGTTTATCAAACTGATACAGCTGGTGTCTGTGATCACAACCAGTGATCACAGCTGGTGTCTGTGATCACAACCAGTGATCACAGCTGGTGTCTGTGATCACAATCCAGTGATCACAGCTAGTGTGTCTGTGATCACAACCAGTATGTTCTGATCCACAGTCACACTGGTGTCTGTGATGCGTACAAGCTCGTGATCACAACGTTCGCTGTGTCTGTGATCACAACCAGTGATCACAGCTGGTGTCTGTGATCACAACCAGTGATCACGCTGGCAGTGTGCTGTGATCACAACCAGTGATCACAGCTGGTGTCTGTGATCACAACCAGTGATCACAGCTGGTGTCTGTGATCACAACCAGTGATCACAGCTGGTGTCTGTGATCACAACCAGTGATCACAGCTGGTGTCTGTGATCACAACCAGTGATCACAGCTGGTGTCTGTGATCACAACCAGTGATCACAGCTGGTGTCTGTGATCACAACCAGTGATCACAGCTGGTGTCTGTGATCACAACCAGTGATCACAGCTGGTGTCTCACAACCAGTGATCACAGCTGGTGTCTCACAACCAGTGATCACAGCTGGTGTCTCACAACCAGTGATCACAGCTGGTGTCTCACAACCAGTGATCACAGCTGGTGTCTCACAACCAGTGATCACAGCTGGTGTCTCACAACCAGTGATCAGCTGGTGTCTCACAACCAGTGATCAAGCTGGTGTCTCACAACCAGTGATCACAGCTGGTGTCTCACAACCAGTGATCACAGCTGGTGTCTCACAACCAGTGATCACAGCTGGTGTCTCACAACCAGTGATCACAGCTGGTGTTCACAACCAGTGATCACAGCTGGTGTCTCACAACCAGTGATCACAGCTGGTGTCTCACAACCAGTGATCACAGCTGGTGTCTCACAACCAGTGATCACAGCTGGTGTCTCACAACCAGTGATCACAGCTGGTGTCTCACAACCAGTGATCACAGCTGGTGTCTCACAACCAGTGATCAGCTTGCAGTGGGTTTTAACATTCACTAATATTCACTAACGACTTATGGATGACTCGCCTCTGAAAAAAACAAATCGACTTATAAAAATCCTTTGAAAACTGGTGACAAATAATTGGCTTCTTGCTTCAACGATTCTGACTTTGATAGCTGTTATTCCCAGGTGTATTTTGTGTCCTGATGAACCTCCCTCGTTACCACTGTCACCTACATGACTGATGCGGCAGTTACTTTGATGTATATACCAGTGAACATTGGGGAAGGGGTAAAAAAGACCGGGAAGTGAGTACAGGAGGTAAACCTCACACAGGAAGTGAAGTAAGTGCACGTGTATGTCTGTATATATATATATATATATATATATATATATATATATATATATATATATATATATATATTATATTATATATTATATATATATATATATATAGCGGCCAGTGAAGAGGCGGGGCCAGGAGCTGTGACTGGGCCCTGCAACCACAACTAGGTGAGTACACCTACCTTCTCTCGTTGTTCTCGCCTCAAGAAGAGGAATACATAAAATAAATGAGACACAAAAATGTCTTGGATAATAATCCAATTAAAATCTAAGTGTAAGAATAATCCTCAGTAATATTTCCACCTTAATAAACGCCTTGACTGTAAACATTGTTGTGTTGCCACCGACGAACCTCTCAGTCCCTCGTCTCCCATTGGTTCAAGTCTCCTGCAGCTATGACTTGACGGGAACCAATAGGCTAACAGGACTTTGATTGCCAGTCAACCCTTCGTTTGCCATTGGCCCAGCTTTCCCGCAGGAGTGACTGACGAGAACCAATCAGCAAACAGTATTTTGAGCGCCTCTTCTTTCCTCATCACATTAAAAAAAAAAATCGTTTACATATAAGGCCATTTAGGCAATAGATTGCATTGAATATAACGAAGAGGCCATTTAGAATAAGGGTCGGGGGTAAAAGGAAAGCCTTTAAGGCAATACAGAACAATAACCTGTCATTACAATGTGAGAAGAGCTATTAATTCCACCTTTATATTGCTGGCCTTAATGGAATCCAGATCCCTTCTTATACGATGGGATTCCAACCCTGGGAGGTACCACCAGCAGCGTGATTATGTATAGTTCTGTACTCTCTTGTGTTACGCTACTGTACTCTCCACTGTTTCTGTCTCACTGCGTCACTGTCTTTCTCATTGTCTCTGTCTCCCTCACTTTTTCTGTATGTCTCTAAATGATTTCCCTATGTTTATCGGAACAGTGTACTCTCTCTCACCCCTCTCTCCCATTTTCTATTAGAAATCTTCTATTTTCTAAGATTGTTGTTTGAGCAGTGAGATTGTAACACCTGGCTTGTTGCAAATGTATCTTGAAGGTAAACTCTGGTCTACAACCTTGTTTGTTGTGTCCACCAGCAAGATGGTGTCACCCTGGATGGTGTCACCCTGGATGGTGTCACCCTGGATGGTGTCACCCTGGATGGTGTCACCCTGGATGGTGTCACCTTGGATGTCACCTTTCATGGTGTCTCCTTGATCGAAGGGTTAGGGGAAGCTAATGGAAAAATTAAAGGGGACTTGGAGCAAGAACGGGGATCTAGGAGAAGAAACAGAAGAGGATTAGGAGGAGCAAGAAGAGAGAGAGAGAGAGAGAGAGAGAGAATAAGAATCTGGCACCTTTGCTTAGTCTCAGGTGGCTGTTGTCCACTTCATGAATAAATAATCCCAACTTCCTCTCTCTCACTCTCTCTCACCCTCCCGTCTCTCCCATTTCTCCAGTGTATGGGAGAGGCAGTACTGAGAGATGGTACCATTGTCAAGTGATAGTAACCGCAGCTCTGCTGGAAGATGGTAATTGTCAAGTGATAGTAACCGCAGCTCTGCTGGAAGATGGTAATTGTCAAGTGATAGTAACCGCAGCTCTGCTGGAAGATGGTAATTGTCAGGTGATAGTAACCGCAGCTCTGCTGGAAGATGGTAATTGTCAGGTGATAGTAACCGCAGCTCTGCTGGAAGATGGTAATTGTCAAGTGATAGTAACCGCAGCACTGCTGGAAGATGGTCATTGTCAAGTGATAGTAACCGCAGCTCTGCTGGAAGATGGTAATTGTCAAGTGATAGTAACCGCAGCTCTGCTGAAGATGGTAATTGTCAGGTGATAGTAACCGCAGCTCTGCTGGAAGATGGTAATTGTCAGTGATAGTAACCGCAGCTCTGCTGGAAGATGGTAATTGTCAAGTGATAGTAACCGCAGCTCTGCTGGAAGATGGTAATTGTCAAGTGATAGTAACCGCAGCTCTGCTGGAAGATGGTAATTGTCAGGTGATAGTAACCGCAGCTCTGCTGGAAGATGGTAATTATCAGGTGATAGTAACCGCAGCTCTGCTGGAAGATGGTAATTGTCAAGTGATAGTAACCGCAGCTCTGCTGGAAGATGGTAATTGTCAAGTGATAGTAACCGCAGCTCTGCTGGAAGATGGTAATTGTCAGGTGATAGTAACCGCAGCCTGCTGGAAGATGGTAATTGTCAGGTGATAGTAACCGCAGCTCTGCTGGAAGATGGTAATTGTCAAGTGATAGTAACCGCAGCACTGCTGGAAGATGGTAATTGTCAGGTGATAGTAACCGCAGCTCTGCTGGAAGATGGTAATTGTCAAGTGATAGTAACCGCAGCTCTGCTGGAAGATGGTAATTGTCAAGTGATAGTAACCGCAGCTCTGCTGGAAGATGGTAATTGTCAAGTGATAGTAACCGCAGCTCTGCTGGAAGATGGTAATTGTCAGTGATAGTAACCGCAGCTCTGCTGGAAGATGGTAATTGTCAGGTGATAGTAACCGCAGCTCTGCTGGAAGATGGTAATTGTCAAGTGATAGTAACCGCAGATCTGCTGGAAGATGGTAATTGTCAGGTGATAGTAACCGCAGCACTGCTGGAGATGGTAATTGTCAAGTGATAGTAACCGCAGCTCTGCTGGAAGATGGTAATTGTCAAGTGATAGTAACCGCAGCTCTGCTGGAAGATGGAATTGAGGTTTATGAACCCTTTTGGAAATGGTAATTGTCAAGATATAAGCGCCCCTGGAAATGGAATTTACTCCCAGCTCAGGCTGATACTACTGAAGCCTCCCAGCTCAGGCTGATACTACTGAAGCCTCCCAGCTCAGGCTGATCTACTGAAGCCTCCCAGCTCAGGCTGATACTACTGAAGCCTCCCAGCTCAGGCTGATACTACTGAAGTCTCCCAGCTCAGGCTGATACTACTGAAGCCTCCCAGCTCAGGCTGATACTACTGAAGCCTCCCAGCTCAGGCTGATACTGAAGCCTCCCAGCTCAGGCTGATACTACTGAAGCCTCCCAGCTCAGGCTGATAATACTGAAGCCTCCCAGCTCAGGCTGATACTACTGAAGCCTCCCAGCTCAGGCTGATACTACTCAAGCCTCCCAGCTCAGGCTGATACTACTGAAGTCTCCAGCTCAGGCTGATACTACTGAAGCCTCCCAGCTCAGGCTGATACTACTGAAGCCTCCCAGCTCAGGCTGATACTACTGAAGCCTCCCAGCTCAGGCTGATACTACTGAAGCCTCCCAGCTCAGGCTGATACTACTGAAGACTCCCAGCTCAGGCTGATACTACTGAAGCCTCCCAGCTCAGGCTGATACTACTGAAGCCTCCCAGCTCAGGCTGATACTACTGAAACCTCCAGCTCAGGCTGATACTACTGAAGCCTCCCAGCTCAGGCTGATACTCTGAAGCCTCCCAGCTCAGGCTGATACCTGAAGCCTCCCAGCTCAGGCTGATACTACTGAAGCCTCCCAGCTCAGGCTGATACTACTGAAGTCTCCCAGCTCAGGCTGATACTACTGAAGCCTCCCAGCTCAGGCTGATACTACTGAAGCCTCCCAGCTCAGGCTGATACTACTGAAGTCTCCCAGCTCAGGCTGATACTACTGAAGCCTCCCAGCTCAGGCTGATACTACTGAAGCCTCCCAGCTCAGGCTGATACTACTGAAGCCTCCCAGCTCAGGCTGATACTACTGAAGCCTCCCAGCTCAGGCTGATACTACTGAAGTCTCCCAGCTCAGGCTGATACTACTGAAGCCTCCCAGCTCAGGCTGATACTACTGAAGCCTCCCAGCTCCTCAGGCCCTGGGGATACTACTGAAGCCTCCCAGCTCAGGCTGATACTACTGAAGCCTCCCAGCTCAGGCTGATACTACTGAAGCCTCCCAGCTCAGGCTGATACACTGAAGCCTCCAGCTCAGGCTGATACTACTGAAGCCTCCCAGCTCAGGCTGATACTACTGAAGCCTCCCAGCTCAGGCTGATACTACTGAAGCCTCCCAGTTCAGGCTGATACTACTGAAGCCTCCCAGCTCAGGCTGATACTACTGAAGCCTTCATTCAAACGTACGTACGTCTGTGTTATATATATGTTTCGGAAAATTTTATGATGGACGGCTTGGGTATCTTCAAGTATTCCAGAGTAGGTAAATATTCTCGAGTACCCCAGAGTATATAAATTATTGACATAGTTGCAAGTGTTGCACCTCATTGCACCGGGTCTGACGTTACTGACAACTGAACTATAAAGTTCGTGTGTCTTCTCTCTCTCACGGAGTTTAGGTGAGAATAATAAGCAGCGATGGCAGGTTCACGTGTGGTTGCTCACATCTGCCACAGATGATGACACCTAAACATGATTCTGGCAGTCAGTGTTATGTAGTGAAGGTTGTGTGTTGCACGTTGCATCCTGCATGGGTCAGTAGGCCTGCTGCGGTGCTCCTTCTTTCTTATCTGATAAACACAACTTTCTGATAGAAACAACAGCTGGTGGTGGTTTTTAGTAAGTTGATACAAAGCTTCAATTCAAGTTCACTTAGTGTTGAACTTTGTCAGTTATTCACCAGTGATAACAAGAGTGTTGTGCACACTGCTGCAGTGGGTATCTAAGGGGAAAGAGATAGAAGGTGAGATTATCTATGGGGAGGAACCTAGGAGTGCTGGAACCTAGGAGTGCTGTCACAGGTATGGGACTGACCATGATACATGATGCTCAAATTGGTGGTGGGTTGACAGTCTCTCCAAACAATGTCCACTCTCGTTATTATCAATTTATCGCTAGTCCTTGATTTATTGAAAGTATGGAGGGGAGAGAGGAAGGGAAGGGTGGGTGGCTAGTCAAGTCTTCCCTCTTGACCCCTCTAGTTCCCTCTCCTATATAAATCGTTTCCCCTCTCACCCTCTCTGATTTAAACTGATCCCCTCTCCCATTTAAGTTGATCCCTTCCCCCTCCCTCTCTCTCTCTCTCTGTAAATTGGTTCTCTTTTCCATATAAATAATACCCTCGTTCCCCCCCATATAAACCACTGCCCCTCATAGCTAATACTGCCATTAAACTTACACAATGACCTGCTGACACACTGACCTGCTGCCTTCCTGCTGACACACTGTCCTGCTGCCTTCCTGCTGACACTCTGACCTGCTGCCTTCCTGCTAACACACTGACCTGCTGCCTTCCTGCTAACACACTGACCTGCTGCCTTCCTGCTGGCACACTGACCTGCTGCCTTCCTGCTGACACACTGACCTGCTGCCTTCCTGCTGACACACTGACCTGCTGCCTTCCTGCTGACACACTGACCTGCTGCCTTCCTGCTGGCACACTGACCTGCTGCCTTCCTGCTAACACACTGACCTGCTGCCTTCCTGCTGGCACACTGACCTGCTGCCTTCCTGCTGGCACACTGACCTGCTGCCTTCCTGCTAACACACTGACCTGCTGCCTTCCTGCTGGCACACTGACCTGCTGCCTTCCTGCTGACACACTGACCTGCTGCCTTCCTGCTGACACACTGACCTGCTGCCTTCCTGCTAACACACTGACCTGCTGCCTTCCTGCTGACACACTGACCTGCTGCCTTCCTGCTGACACACTGACCTGCTGCCTTCCTGCTGACACACTGACCTGCTGCCTTCCTGCTGACACTGTTACTTGCAGGTTTTCTCCTGCTATCTTCCTGCTGACCTACTGCCTGCTGACACACTGCCCAGCAGCCTTCTTCCTGCTGCTGCCGCCTTCTTGACGAGCCCTGTAGTGAGATAAGATGTATAATGCCTATAAATTACTCTGGCATACCCAGCCAGGTAGTAAATGAGCTGGAAGCTCAGCCAAGCTTACCACCAGCACCAGCTTTGTGACAAACATGTTAAGCTGGAAGCTCTAACAAGCTTGCCACCAGCACCAGCTGTTGGGGTTCAAGTGTGAAAGATGAGAGATGGAGCTACACAAAAAGTAGGTACGTAGGTTCGAGTCTTCAATGTAAGATTTTGAGACATATTGACCACCGGAGTTGTGATTTTTTTATATTTAGTTGTGAATAACGTAGAGAAAATAAAGGAGATAAGATGTAGATAAAGATGATAAAGGTAAAGGGGATAAAGAAGGCTAGAAGAGTAAGATGAGAGAACAAGAAGGTAGTGAAAAGATGGGAAGAAGACTATAAGAAGTGAACATAAAGAGAGAGAGAGAGAGAGAGAGAGAGAGAGAGAGAGAGAGAGAGAGAGAACACATCTCACAGATTACAGACACTGATAACATTTCTGCATTAAAACGAGAGGCCGGAAAGTCCAGGTTTGTCACGTTCCTTCTGGAGACACGTACATGGACACGCACACGAGGACACGTAGTGGCCATACTCATAGGACACATGCCTGGTACACACACACACACGTCCTGGACAAGTACTGAGTACACACGTATGAGATAGGTACATGGCGTATGGACAGGTACACAGTAAGATACGCATATAAGTGGATGAGGATACATATATGATTGCTTTCTCTCCTCTCTCACCCCTCCCTCCCTTATCTTTCTCCCTCTCTCACCACCCTTTCACTCTTGCTGTGTGTGACCCATCCTGTGTGATGGAATATGACAGCAAAACTAACTTTTACTCACACTAGCATTCTTGATGTAAACACTGTTGATGCATTCTAAATCACACTTTCTCCCTCCCTTTCTCCCTCCCTTTCTCCCTCTCTCCATCATCCCTGGTCTTCTGGTCACGTTCGTACCAAAACAACACCTAAGTCTTACCATTTAAACTTAGAGAGCCTGACGAGGGAAGTGAAGAAGGTGGCAGGATGTTACCTGTACCAGCTTCCAGGGTTGTTTGTATCAGGATGTACACTGCCTCTCTAGATGTACTCTCTCTAGATGTACACTGCCTCTCTAGATGTACACTGCCTCTCTAGATGTACACTGCCTCTCTAGATGTACACTGCCTCTCTAGATGTACACTGCCTCTCTTAGATGTACACTGCCTCTCTAGATGTACACTGCCTCTCTAGATGTACACTGCCTCTCTAGATGTACACTGCCTCTAGATGTACACTGCCTCTCTAGATGCACACTCCCTCTCTAGATGTACACTGCCTCTCTAGATGTACACTGCCTCTCAAGACGTATACTGCCTCTTAAAAATGTACATACTACCACCATATACATTTAACGAGGGTTGACCTCTACTTCTTGGGCCTTCCACTCTTAATCATGAATTAGACATATGCAACATTTAATATCTTTATTTGTAGACTTCATTTATCTATCAAATTGAAAATGCTCTGGTTCTGCTCTATGGTGTCTTCGAGTGAGTAATACACCACGTATTTAACCTAGTGGGATGTTTTCGAAGCTTGTACGTAGGTGCTGTTACATTTTCATGTCAGGATATTCGCATTGTAATATTTTTATTGTACAATTAACCCCCACAAGAGAATATTACTTCTTAAATTACCACATAAAGAATATTATCCTTGTACGAGTATTTTCACAATACGAGTATTATCATTGATTACACTATCTTCAATGATAATACTCCTACTGTACACGTATTCCAAAGTTACTCTCTCGTCAAGAATATTACCAAGAGAAGAATATTGCCAGGGTGTTGCGATCCCTGAACAAGATAATTGGGTCAAATGGTTGACGGACCATTTGGGTGCTGCACGGCTGCAGCGCCCGGTGTGACGTCACCATAGTTTATGTCAGGGGGTGGAACCTGGCATAAAGGTAGTATGATCCACGACTGCACTGAGTAACATCTTCACTGAGTACTGACTGGTATCCCAGTCTGCTTTACTACTCAGTTTCCTGCAGTATGGTTTACGTCACTGAGCTGTGGAGATTGCCTTGCTGTACCCCAGCTGCCATACTGAACTCAGCTTGCTGGCCGCCGCACGAAGACCCATGCAGTGACTATGGCTTGTGTGACATGTCACGTGAGACATGTCACGTGAGACATGCCGCTTGTCTGGCATGGAGTGTCAACCAGCGGAAAGGTGCACGACGGACGCTGTAACATGGAGACAAGGGTGTCGGTGATGACACAGTTGCGAGGGCGTGTCGTGACATGACAAGGTGTCGGTGATGACACAGAAGCGTTGTGTGAACACAGAGACAGGGTGTCTGATGACACAGTAGCGAGTGAGTGTCGTAGGACACAGACAAGGGTGTCGTTGACACAGAAGCGATTGTGTGTTACAGCAGAAGGGTGTCCTTGACACAGGGTTACATAAAGTGTGAGACATTGTTATCATGTGACAGACACCGAGTATGGTAATGTCTTGTGAAATCGAGGTGACACTGAGTTTGTGATATGTTTAGTGTCACTTTTTTGTGATATGTTTAGTGTCACTGTTTGTGATATGTTTAGTGTCACTGTTTGTGATATGTTTAGTGTCACTGTTTTGTGATATGTTTAGTGTCACTGTTTGTGATATGTTTAGTGTCACTGTTTGTGATATGTTTAGTGTCACTGTTTGTGATATGTTTAGTGTCACTGTTTGTGATATATTTAGTGTCTCTGAGTTTGTGGTGTCGTGTGACACTTACGACAGCCTAGTCGTTTAATTAACAATGTGACATTGTTACCATAGTACAAATATTATGCTTATGTACAAAGATCATGCTTTTTATATTTTATATGTACAGAGAGTACTATTCTTTATATAACATTTTACGAGTAAAAAGAAATATATATATATTTATAAGATAATGTGTCTATTTATTATTATACCCCTGACAAAAACCCTTTATTATTTTATTACGGTATTGCATTATTGGTTATGAGAGCAGATTCCCTTAGAATAACAGGCCGAGTAATCGGATTTGCCATAGCTCTCGTAACTAATATTGTAATATTGTAATACAGGGTAAGACTAGATGATGCTGGGAATTACGAAAACCTTTCCGGAGACTGTGGCTCCTGTGAGTGTGACCTAGTGACCTCCCTCAAGACTGTGGCTCCTGTGAAAGTGACCTAGTGACCTCCCTCAAGACTGTGGCTCCTGTGAGTGACCTCCTCAGACTTGGCCGTGAGTGACCTCCTCAAGACTGTGGCTCCTGTGAGTGACCTCCCTCAAGACTGTGGCTCCTGTGAGTGACCTCCCTCAAGACTGTGGCTCCTGTGAGTGACCTCCCTCAAGACTGTGGCTCCTGTGAGTGACCTCCCTCAAGACTGTGGCTCCTGTGAGTGACCTCCCTCAAGACTGTGGCTCCTGTGAGTGACCTCCCTCAAGACTGTGGCTCCTGTGAGAGTGACCTAGTGACCTCCCTCAAGACTGTGGCTCCTGTGAGTGACCTAGTGACCTCCCTCAAGACTGTGGCTCCTGTGAGTGACCTCCCTCAAGACTGTGGCTCCTGTGAGTGACCTCCCTCAAGACTGTGGCTCCTGTGAGTGACCTCCTAAGACTGTGGCTCCTGTGAGTGACCTAGTGACCTCCTCAAGACTGTGGCTCCTGTGAGAGTGACTTCCCTCAAGACTTTGGCTCCTGTGAGAGTGACCTCCTCAAGACTGTGGCTCCTGTGAAGTGACCTAGTGACCTCCCTCAAGACTGTGGCTCCTGTAGAGTGACCTAGTGACCTCCCTCAAGACTGTGGCCTGTGAGTGACCTCCCTCCAAGACTGTGGCTCCTGTGAGTGACCATCCCCTCAAGACTGTGGCTCCTGTGAGTGACCTAGTGACCTCCCTCAAGACTTTGGCTCCTGTGGAGTGACCTCCTCAAGACTGTGGCTCCTGTGAGAGTGACCTAGTGACCTCCCTCAAGACTGTGGCTCCTGTGAGTGACCTCCCTCAAGACTGTGGCTTCTGTGAGTAAGTTTATTCAGGTATACACAAATACATTTACATACATTATAATACATAGCAGCATATGTGTAGAGAACCCAGGATAACCAAAAAAAGTCAGTGACTTATTTCCATTGGGGTCCCTCACAGTGACCTAGTGACCTCCCTCAAGACTTTGGCTTCTGTGAGTGACCTAGTGACCTCCCTCAAGACTGTGGCTCCTGTGAGAGTGACCTAGTGACCTCCCTCAAGACTGTGGCTCCTGTGAGAGTGACCTAGTGACCTCCCTTAAAACTGTGGTTCCTGTGAGTGTGACTTAGTGACCTCCCTCAAGACTGTGGTTTCTGTGAGTGACCTAGTGACCTCCCTCAAGACTGTGGCAACTGTGAGTGACCTAGTGACCTCCCTCAAGACTGTGGCTTCTGTGAGTGACCTAGTGACCTACCTCACAAGACTGTGGCTCCTGTGAGTGACCTAGTGACCTACCTCACAAGACTGTGGCTCCTGTGAGAGTGACCTAGTGACCTCCCTCAAGACTGTGGCTCCTGTGAGAGTGACCTCCCTCAAGACTTTGGCTCCTGTGAGTGACCTCTCTCAAGACTGTGGCTCCTGTGAATGTGACCTAGTGACCTCCCTCAAGACTGTGGCTCCTGTGAGAGTGACCTAGTGACCTCCCTCAAGAC
>WNWK01051350.1:0-12509 GCA_009830355.1 Cherax destructor
ATCTATTATCCTCGGCTAGCATATTTACAGCTGAATTGTATGCTATTTTTGTGGCACTTATCCGTATTGCATCTATGCCTGTGTCACCATTTGTGGTCGTTTCCAAAAATTTGATACACCTCACCCCCTGGTTCTTCATATCCAACTTTGGTTACGAGTATCTCTAGCAAACACAAAGATATTGTTTTTTGTTGGGTCCCTGGTCATGTTGACGTACAGGGCAATGAACAGGCAGACACTGCTGCACGGTCAGCAGTACATGACCTTCCAGTTTCATATAGAGGTGTTTCATTCACGGACTATTTTGCAGTCATTGCTACCCACCTTCGCACCCGCTGGCAACAACGCTGGTCTGACCTGCTAAATAACAAACTTCATTCTATTAAACCGAGTATAGGTTTCTGGCCTTCTTCTTGTCACCAATGTCGAGGTTGGGAGACTACACTCTCCCGTCTTCGCATCGGCCACACTCGTCTTACTCACGGGTATCTCATGGAGAGGCTCCCTGTCCCTCTCTGTGAGCATTGTCAGGTTCCAGTATCTGTTCGACATATTCTGTTGGACTGTCCACTCTATCAACGAGCACGCAGAATTTACCTCCAACGTCACTGACTTACTACACAAACTTTAAAGATTATACCTCTAGCACTCCCCTCAGTCCCTTCTACCTCAATCTCTTGCTACCCTCTATCCCTGCACTATCCACTGTCCTGCTGCACTCCATACCCACTAATCATCCCTCTCCCTCTTACAACCCATTCTCCCTGCATCCTGCCCTATCCTGCTGCGCTGTGTGACCCCTGTGGTTTAGCGCTTCTTTTCGATTATAATAATAATAACAACTACCAAAGATGGTACAAACCCTGACCGAAAGGAATGGCTCACTTTTATTATAATGTATATGTATTTCTGCCTCAGCGATCCGACAAACGTATCCCCGTAATCCACAAGCCCAGCCTCATCTACCTCAGTGCACGCATAAGAAAGACTGCGCAGCAGTGATGAAATTCTAATGCAACAAAATATAAAAATATGTATGCAAATATGCTTGTGTTAATATATACAGTTACAGATACAGTACATGCTTTTACCTGTGGATATGTATTTATGTCTGTATATGTATGCATGAATGTACACTTTTGTGTATGTATGCATATGAATGAGCGTATGCATCTTTGTGTGAATGAATGTATGTAAACTTTAGTGTGCGCATTAATGTGCATATACAGTTGCTTTTTGCTGATGACATTGTTTTTTTGAGAGATTCTGAAGAGAAGTGGCAAAGGATGGTTGACGAATTTCGGATGGTATGTAAAAGAAGAAAATTAAAAGTGAACGTAGGGACGAGCAAGGTGACAAGGGTAACAAAATATTTAAGAAATGAAAGAATGGATAACATACTGGAGGGAGGGAGTATGGAGGAAGTAAATATATTCAGATATCTTGGAGTGGACTTGTCAGCAGATGGGTCTACGACAGACGAGGAGAAAGGTGAATGGTGCACTGACATACCTCAGGAGACAAAGAACATTATCCACGTAAGCAAAAATGGAAATGTAGGAGAGAATAGTGGTATCAACACTGTTATATGGGTGTGAAGCTTGGTTTGTGAATCTTGCAGCGAGGAGAAGGCTGGAGGCAGTGGGGATGTCGTGTCTGAGAACAATGTAAGGGGTGAATATTATGCAGAGAATTAGTAGCGTGCAGAATAGGAGGTGCAGGGTTATTAAAAGTATTAATCAAAGGGCTGAGACGGGGTTGTTGAAGTGGTTTGGACATTTAGAAAGGAAGGAACAAAATAGAATGAATTAAATGGTTTATAAATCTACAGGGAGGGATGGGGGTTAGGGGTCGTCCTAAGAAAAGTTAGAGGGAAGGGATAAACGAGGTTTTGTGTGCGAAGGGCTTAGACATTCAGCAAGTGTGTGTCAGCATGTTAGGTAGGAATGAGTGGAGGAAAGTGCTTTTTTTTTTGGCGTGCTGTTGTAGAGTGACAAAGAAACATTTATGAAAGGATTCAGGGAAGCCAGTAACCAGACAGAGTCCTGGAGACAGGAAGTACAGTGCCTGCACACTTGAGGGGTGGAGATATCTGCAGTTTTGTACTGCAGTATCGGGGCTCCTCTTGCAAGATGGTGATGGAGTGAGTGACGTGTTCAGTCCAGTGATGAGGGACTGATTACCTCAAACTCCTTCTCTCCTTATACCTTCCTGCTTTGTATTGGACTGATGAAGCCACTGTGTGGCGAAACGTTTCTTCAATAAAGATTCCCATATGTTGCATAAGTGTCTAAATTCTTCATCATAAACTTTTAATATACTCTCATCTGAAAACTGAGATATAGTGAAAAGTCTCGTATTTAGTTTAATTATCTATAAGCGATCGTACACTAAGGTGCAATGATCTTTTCTTCAACCAGATTTTCGTTCATAACTTGAGCACGGCTCATGCGATCGGCTTCAAATTCCCAATGCTGGTGACGTATAAGTAGAAGTTTCATCGAACTGTTGAGGTCTGCATGTGGTACTTTGTCAGTCACATAAAATTATTCCAGAATTTGCTTTACATGCCGTAACTTGAGAACGAATCTTCAGATTGGTTTCAAACTAAGGACACTAGTGTATTATCACAGATAAATACTGTGATTGGAATTAATTTTTAAATGAGTCAATATTATAGTGAAAAATAAGTGGTAATTTTCTGCAAGAAATTGAGTATGACTTATCTCAACTTTTTTAATATTTAATGGCTGATGCATTTAAAAAAAAATATTGTCACCTTTTAATTACAGTCTTGTGGGGATGCATATTTGTCAATTTAAAAGGAAATGTAGGATGCTAAAAAATAACTTGAGAAAACCTCTTCTGATCGGCCTCAAATAAACATAAATAATTCCTCATTGATTTTAGATTTTGTAAGTTTTAATTAATCAAACTGGATTTTGTGTTACGACTCGTTGTCTTTTAGTTGTTTTCTTAACTGATAATCTTGTGTATCTGTGAGAAAGAATTTAAATGATTATGGGATGTGTAGATGCTAGTTGGTCACTTTTGTCGAAGTAATCGGTGAAATTAAAATAATGATTTTCATTGTATAATTTGTATTGGCTTCATCTGATTGGCTTCAAGTCTTCAAGCCAGAAAAGTTGAGAATTAACCTTCAGAGCGGCTTCAAACCTAAAGTAGTGTTTTTTTTTTTTAAATACAAATCTTCATGCGGTAACTAGCGGTTGTCATTCTGCTAATCAGAGCTGGTGCATCTGAGTGGAAGCCTCGAATTAGTTGAGGGACAATCAGGTGTTAATTTACCAGCTTTTATTTAAGTAATTTGGATATTACTTCCTATACAATAATTTGTAAATGCTTCTTCTGATCGGCGACAAATTTTCCATGCTGATGCTTCTTCACTGCATCAGAAACTTGCACTGCACTCCACATAAATTTTAATTCAGATAATATTCATCAAAAAAGTATGACAGTAATACCCAACAGTCGTCACTATCTAACATTAACGTTAATTCTTTCAAAAATACTTCTTTTCCAGATTTATCATTATATCTACTAACAAACTGCATCAAAACCGTAATTTAAATGCATTGATGAGCTCACCTCTCCTGAGGCGCACTGGGACCTTGTAGGTGTCTGGGAGGCCATGGGCCGGGGCGTGGCCAGGGCTGCCGCTGTTGTCCTGCTCGCTGTCTGAACCCTGCTCATCCTCGCCAGCTTTTCCTCGCTTACACGTCCGTCCTCGGAGACCCACAGAAGAGATTGGAAGAGTCTGCTGGCTCGAGATACATGCGATCTCTGCAAGAGACACATACATAAACATGAAAACGAGTTCGGAAAATAAATGAGAAGAAAAGTTTAGGTAAAATCTACACTGGATGTCAGGCAACACCAATAACACTGACCATGCATATAAGCCATTCCTTTGCCCTAAACATTATACAATTCTACTTTATAAAATATAAAAATATTTGATGGCCATTCCAGCAATGATGACTAATTGCATTGCTAACAGTGTCAACAAAATTCATATAATAAATGCTGGAATGATGTATTTCATAAGAATATTGAGCGGCAAGAAAGGAAGAGGAGGATTATTGGGGCCATATTTGATTATAGGAATGAGTTGGGCTATAGGGAAATGGGCTAAATAAGACGCTTACCGGCAGTGGGTCCAGCGCCTACCACCCCACCACTACCAGCACCACCACTACCACCACTACCACCACCACCACCACCACCCTCACGTCTTTTCCCACCCATGAAGGATGAAGACCATGGTGGTTGTGGCTGGCCTTCGTAACAGTCTTGGTGGCCAAACGTCTGAAACTGCAGAGTGTAGTCGAGCACGCCGCCGATACCACTATCGGGTGGGAAGCTGAAGGTGGCATAGGGGCAGATCTCGTATGGCTCGTCCACTGCCAGGGAGAAAACCCACCATCAGGGAGACTAGGGTGTGAGAGGATGCTAGATCAAGAAGGGACTGAAGCACAAAGTAGGACATAAGTGACTGGTGACAAAACACTTGAGAAAAAGGAAAGATTGATCCATTTACAATTCCGCTGACAGTAGTGGACAGACACTACAAAATAAACGTTACACACAATATTAGCAGTAAAAATCATTCATATAAGAGAGAAGCCACTACACGGATACTACGAAAAGTCTATGTAAAAAAACTATATGCATTGCTGACATGTTGCTACGAAACAACACAAGACAGGACAACAAGCAGCCGGTGAGACAAACACAGCCGGTGAGACAAACACAGCCGGTGAGACAAACACAGCCGGTGAGACAAACACAGCCGGTGAGACAAACACAGCCAGCATGAGCTGCACCAAGTTACAAAGCCAACCACATATGACAGACTTATAAAACATAACTTTTAAAAATAAAAAAAATGTAATCAAGGGAAATAAAACTAATGTTATATTTGACGAAACACAAATAATAACTTGGTGAACTTAAATCTAGACAAATTTAATTTCATAATTATGGCACTGAATTCGAAAATACACATGATTTTTTATTATTGGTTTCTTGTAAATCATATAAACAGGTTTAAAGGCACCTAATTCAGTCTGCGTTGATAATGTCCAATCCCACACTTGCTAACTTGCTTTGAAAAAAAAAAATGTTTTTCCAATAATTTTGTTACATAATTTCTTTGGTTTAGAAAGACACGTAAGCAAACACTAGGACATATTTATTAGAAAACGTTTCGGTCCTGAGACCTTGATCACTTCTAACATACAGAGGTTGAAAGACAGGCGAAGAGTGAGGTGTGAGTGACATGAGGCAGGCCAAAACAACATGGGTTCGAATCCTTGGCTAACTACATTGTTGTTATTGATTCAATACCACTTGTTCGTGGTCACAATAATATATATACTGCTTGTGTAGGCTAGTACACCAAACGGGGATAAGAATGAAATTAGCTTAAAGCCACCCACACCACCGTATGTCCTCGGACCAAGAGTAACACACCTTGCGTGGCTGGGTGCTTGGTTCTTGTAGGATTGTGTGGTCCTGTGGGCTAAGGCGTCATGTGATTTTTGCTCACCACAAGGCAGGGCCAAAATGACATGGGTTCGAATCCTCGGCTAGTCGTAGTGTTGTTTTATATATATATATATATATATATATATATATATATATATATATATATATATATATATATATATATATATATATATATATATATATATATATATATATATATATATATATATGCAGTGAATGCTAATTTTTGGATATTTCCTATTTTTTAATGTGATTGATAAACATATGCTTGAACATTGCATAATTATTTTAAAAATATTGTATAAGTTTTGGCACCAAAAGTAGTTTAAACATAAAATATTACCTTCCTGAATTTCGAAAAAATAATTTAGTTTCCTAAATTAATATTAATTTATGTCAAGGGAATGTATATGTTGATAATCAGTCACAGATTTGGACGCATTATCAGCGTGACTGTCAACGACTCTGTATCACAGCCACTCAGATAGTATTTATCAGTCACTAACATTATACATAAAATATTAAAAATGTTAGACACGGTCACATTAAAAACGAAATGCGTAATTAGCAAAATAAAATATCTATTAAACAAAATTGCGATTCACACATTACAATGTCCGCATACTGAACACAACTCTCACAAACATTTAGCGTTTAAAGAACGAAATATTTATTTTATTCTACTTATATTAATTAGGAGAAAAGGAATATGAATCTAGGCCTATGAGGTGGAAAATAAAATTTAAAAGCTGACTTACCAGTGTAGGCCTCCTCTTGTTTGGCTTTGGCTGCAGGAGAGAGCTGCTCCTGACTGTCATTACGGTGGTTCTGTAGCTCAGCTATTGAGCGAGAGTATTTAGGTGCCCTGGTGGTAGTGGCACCGTCTCCGGAAGGTACAGTCTCGCTCTTTACAAACCGCGCACGTCTGAACGAACAGAAACCATCTATTAACAGTGGAAAAGAAACATTAGTAACGAAGAAGCAATAACAAGTTTGAGGTAAAAAAAATATGCCACCGTAGAGTTCAAAATACAATTGACATACAAGAAGGTCAGCATTTATGAACTTAACTTTTATGAGTAATAACTTACATATGCAACGTCACATTCATTACTACATAACCCGGTTGACGATATATCCAAGATCTATCCTGGATCATGTTGGACGAACTTTGTCAACATACTGAAGGCATACAAAGCTGGAAGCTGAAAACATCACATGTGTGTCAGAAAATACTTTGTTATCCTCATAGGAGTCAGGAAAGAAAACAAAGTGGGCAGTGTAGTAGAAACAATGTTTACAAATCTTAAAGAAGAGCTAAGATATGGTTCACGTGGCCAAGAGAGTGAACCAAATAGCAGACAGCAAAGAGACAGGAAGGAGTTTGAAGATAAGTTCAGTTCCCTTCAGTAGGGGACTGTGGCAATCAATATGCAACAGACCAAAGAAAGAGGCTGCAGTACCTGTAAATAGGGATAATATGGTAAATTAATTTGTCCTCAAGCTTTAAGAGGAAAGAGGAGAAAAGGCGTTGGGAGACAATGGAAGAAATGGGGGAAAGGATAACAGGTGCAGAAATAATGAAGGAAGTAGTAGCAAAGGGATCCCAAAAAAAAGGGATCCAGTACCGATCAGTGAAGAGGCGGGGCCAAGAGCTGAGCCTCGACCCCTGAAACCAAAAATAGGAGAGTACAGTCACCACTACATGATCACAGTCACCACCACATGACCACAGACACCACCACATGACCAAAGTCACCACTACATGACCACAGTCACCACTACATGATCACAGTCACCACCACATGATCACAGTCACCACCACATGACCACAGACACCACCACATGACCAAAGTCACCACTACATGACCACAGTCACCACTACATGATCACCATCACCACTACATGATCACCGTCACTACTACATGATCACAGTCACCACTACATGATCACCGTCACTACTACATGATCACAGTCACCACTACATGATCACAGTTACCACCACATGATCACAGTCACCACTACATGGCCCATGACGCAGGGTTTGTGACCCAGTAGCGGCCAGTGAAAAGGCGGGGCCAGGAGCTATGTCTTGACCACTGCAACCACAACTAGGTGAATACACAACTAGGTGATCACAGTCACCACCACATGATCACACACGCCACTAAATGATAACAGGCACCACTACATGATCACAGGCACCACTACATGATCACAGTCACCACTACATGATCCCAGGCACCACTATATGATCACGGTCACCATTAAATGATCACAGATACCACCACATGATCACAGTCATCACCAAATGATCACAGTCACCACCACATGATCATAGTCATCACCACATGATCAGAGTCACCACACCATGATCACAGTCACCACACCATGATCACAATCACCACACCATGATCACAGTCACCACTACATGATCACAGTCACCACACCATGATCACAGTCACCACACCATGATCACAATCACCACACCATGATCACAGTCACCACACCATGATCACAATCACCACACCATGATCACAGTCACCACTACATGATCACAGTCACCACTACATGATCACAGTCACTACTACATGATCACAGTCATCACCACATGATCATAGTTACCACTACATGATCACAGTCACCACTACATGATCACAGTCACCACTACATGATCATATGCACCAATACATAATCACATGCACCACTACATGATCACAGGCACTACTACATAATCACAGTCATCACCACATGATCAGAGTTACCACACCGTGATCACAGTCACCACACCATGATCATAGTCACCACACCATGATCACAATCACCACATCATGATCACAGTCACCACTACATGATCACAGTCACCACTAAATGATCACAGGCACCACTACATGATCATAGACACCACCACATGATCACAGTCACCACTACATGATAACAGTCATCACAACTTGATCACAGTCACCACTACATGATCAGTCACCACTACTTGATCAGAGTCACCATTACATGATCACAGTCGCCACTACATGATCACAATCACCACTTCATGATCACAGTCACCACTACATGATCACAGGCACCACTACATGATCACAGGCACCACTACATGATCATAATCACAACTACATGATCACAGTCACCACTACATGATCACATTCACCACTACATGATCACAGTCACCACTACATGATCACAGTCACCACTACATGATCACAGTCACCACTACATGATCACAGAAGAGTGGTGGAGCACCTAGAAAGGAATGAGCTTATCAACGACGGCCAACACGGTTTTAGGGACGGGAAATCCTGTGTCACAAACCTACTGAAGTTCTACGACAGGGTGACAGCAATAAGACAAGAGAGAGAGGGGTGGGTAGATTGCATATTCTTGGACTGTAAGAAGGCGTTTGACACAGTTCCACACAAGAGATTAGTGCAAAAGTTGGAGGACCAGGCAGGGATAACAGGGAAGGCACTACAATGGATCAGGGAATACCTGTCAAGAAGACAGCAGCGAGTCATGGTACGTGGTGAGGTGTCAGAGTGGGCGCCGGTGACGAGCGGGGTTCCACAGGGGTCAGTCCTGGGACCAGTGCTGTTTCTGGTATTTGTGAACGACATGACGGAAGGAATAGACTCCGAAGTGTCCCTGTTTGCAGATGATGTGAAGTTGATGAGAAGAATTCAGTCGGACGAGGACCAGGCAGAACTACAAAGGGATCTGGACAGGCTGCAAGCCTGGTCCAGCAATTGGCTCCTGGAGTTCAACCCCACCAAGTGCAAAGTCATGAAGATTGGGGAAGGGCAAAGAAGACCGCAGACGGAGTACAGCCTAGGGGGCCAGAGACTGCAAACCTCAATCAAGGAAAAAGACCTTGGGGTGAGTATAACACCAGGTACATCTCCTGAGGCGCACATCAACCAAATAACTGCTGCAGCATATGGGCGCCTAGCAAACCTAAGAACAGCATTCCGACATCTTAATAAAGAATCGTTCAGGACCATGTACACTGTGTACGTTAGGCCCATACCTGAGTATGCAGCACCAATTTGGAACCCACACCTAGCCAAGCACGTAAAGAAACTAGAGAAAGTGCAAAGGTTTGCAACAAGACTAGTCCCGGAGCTAAGGGGTATGTCCTACGAGGAGAGGTTAAGGGAAATCGACCTGACGACACTGGAGGACAGGAGAGATAGGGGGGACATGATAACAACATATAAGATACTGAGAGGAATTGACAAAGTGGACAGAGACAGAATGTTCCAGAGATGGGACACAGCAACAAGGGGACACAGTTGGAAGTTGAAGACTCAGAGGAATCACAGAGATGTTAGGAAGTATTTCTTCAGTCACAGAGTGGTCGGGAAGTGGAATAGTTTAGGAAGTGACGTAGTGGAGGCAGGCTCTATACATAGCTTTAAGAAGAGGTATGATAAAGCTCATGGCGCAGGGAGAGTGACCCAGTAGCGGCCAGTGAAGAGGCGGGGCCAGGAGCTATGACTCGACCCCTGCAACAACAACTAGGTGAGTACAACTAGGTGAGTACAGTCACCAATACATGATCAGTCACCACTAAAGGATCACAGGCACTACTACATAATCACAGTCACTACTACATGATCACACTCACCACTACATGATCACAGTCACCACTACATGATCACAGTCACCACTACATGATCACAGTCACCACTACATGATCACAGTCACCACTACATGATCACACACCACATGATCACAGACACCACTTTATGATCACAGTCACCACTTTATGATCACAGTCACCACTACATGATCACAGTCACCACTACGTGATCACAGTCACCACTACATGATCACAGTCACCACTACATGATCACAGGCACCACTACATAATCACAGTCACTACTACATAATCACAGTGACTACTACATGATCACAGTCACCACTAAATGATCACAGGCACCACTACATGATCATAGACACCACCACATGATCACAGTCACCACTACATGATAACAGTCATCACAACTTGATCACAGTCACCACTACATGATCAGTCACCACTACTTGATCAGAGTCACCATTACATGATCACAGTCGCCACTACATGATCACAATCACCACTTCATGATCACAGTCACCACTACATGATCACAGGCACCACTACATGATCACAGGCACCACTACATGATCATAGTCACAACTACATGATCACAGTCACCACTACATGATCACATTCACCACTACATGATCACAGTCACCACTACATGATCACAGTCACCACTACATGATCACAGTCACCACTACATGATCACAGGCACCACTACATGATCACAGGCACCACTACATGATCATAGTCACAACTACATGATCACAGGCACCACTACATGATCACAGGCACCACTACATGATCACAGGCACCACTACATGATCACAGTCACCACTACATGATCACAGGCACCACTACATGATCACAGTCACCACTACATAATCATAGTCACAACTACATGATCACAGTCACCGCCACATGATCCCAATCACATTATCACAGATCACCACATGATCACAGTCACCAGTATATAATCACAGTCACCACTACTTGACTACAATCACCACTGCATGAACAAAGTCATGACCACATGATCACAGACACCACCACATGATCAAAGTCACCACAACATGATCACAGTGACCGCGACATGATCACAGTCACTTCTACATGATCACAGTCATCACCACATGATCACAGTCACCAGTACATAATTACAGTCATCACTACATGATCACAGGCACCACTACATGACTACAGTCACTACTACATGATCAAAGTCACCACTACATGATCATAGTCACCACCACATGATTACAGTCACCACTACAAGATCATAGACACCACTACATGATCACAGTCAATACACCATCAGAGTTACCACTACGTGATCACAGTCACCACTATATGATCACAGTCACCACTATATGATCACAGTCACCACTATATGTTCACAGTCACCACTACATAATCACAGTCACCACTATATGTTCACAGTCACCACTACATAATCACAGTCACCACTACATGATCACAGTCGCCACTACATGATGACAGTCACCACTTCATGATGACAGTCACCACTACATGATCACAGCAAAATCTGACCCGAAGCTGTTTTACAGTCACATCAGGAGGAAAACAGTCAAGGACCAGCTAATCAGGCTGAGTAAGGAAGAGGGAAGATCACAAGAAACGACCGCGATGTATGTGAGGAGCTCAACATGAGATTCAAAGAAGTGTTCACAGTGGAGACGGAAGAGACTCCAGAAAGACAGAGAGACGGGTTCACCATCAAGTGGTGGACACAATACATATGTTGCATGCAAAGAGTATGTAACCTTTATTCGGAGCATGTTAAACACACCCACATAGGCTCCCCTCCAACCAGCGAACCATCGTTAAGGGTTTGGTGATGAGGGCCCCATCATCAAATCAACGACTCGGTTCAGCATATTAAATGCGAGTTTAACAATGACAAAGGTGACGTGGTTACCACTCGCAGTTTGTCATTGGAATTCCTGCATAGAGCTGGTTGTGGAACGTTGTCTGTCTTTTGGCTGCTGCTTAGCCTAGACAACTGTGGCGTGCACTAAACACTACCCCTTTGTATATAGTGTACATATGTGTAAATAGCACTTTGTTATACTTGGTGAAGGAAAAGGCAAAAGTCTTATATAATCACAATTACTTGGTGAAGGAAAACATAAAGTTTGGAATTAATCTAGCTGATTTTTTGAAAGAAATACAATTTCAATACATCTTCTACTGTGTTTCTTTGCTCCAAGCTCCCTTTACACTCAGGTTAACAGGCCATTGAACCTGAGGTTGTAATATGGGTAGCCTGTCCTGGAGCTGAATTTGGAGACTTAGAGCAGGAGTTGAGCCTAGAGTTGAAGTTCGCGCAGGAGCTAGTCTTGTATCTAGATAGCTTGCTATC
>WNWK01051351.1:0-12509 GCA_009830355.1 Cherax destructor
AACCTGAACAACTCAGACGTAAATTCAAACACCTTAATAAAGTGATTGAACGTTGGGAGAAAATTTGGCTAGAAGACTATCTCACCTCCTTGAGAGAACATTTCTATGGAGCTGGTGTTCCAGAAAATTATAAGTCCTTAAGACCTGGTGACATAGTGATTATTAACAATGATGGTCCGAGGTCCCATTGGCCTCTTGGAAAAATTGTGACCATATATCCTGATGCAAATGGAATCATCAGGACAGTTGATGTTTTGAGCAAAGGTGTAGTGAATAAGCGGACCATAGATAAATTAGTGCCGTTAGAATTACACAGTGTTGAAAACAAAATTAAATTTAGTGATTCTCCAGAAACCACACAGACTGAAACTGTTCAGAAAAGACAAGCAGCAGTGATGGCGAGTGAGAAAATCAAATTAATGTTAAGTGATGAGTAGTTCACTTTAAGTGAATTTCTCGCTGCCCCCCAGTGTGGAGAAAATTCTCCAAAGGAGGGGGGTATGCGCCCTTACTACCCTTGGTAAGGGCCCTTACCCTTTCCACCCTTAGGAAAGGGCCAGAGGAGGCGTGTCTGGCTGCATAAACAATTTAATTCATGCCAGATGTACTGTCAACAGTGTGTCAAGAATTGTGCTGACCACAGCAACACCAGGCACCTCGTGGCACCACATGGCTGCACGAGGCTGCAAAAAGCAGCACGAGCGGTCAGATTGAATTTGGCCACCGCAAGAACGGGTCATACGACTCTAGTAGTCATGCGGCGCGAGGCGACGTAAATCAACATAAGACATTACTCGTTAGCGTCCGTTATATCATTTAATCTCCACTAACGTCGGGAAATGAGATAAGAACTCTGTTCCAGCGCGTTTAGTGTATAACATCAACATTGCAGTATATTCAGAAGTGTGCGCAGCTTCAGACTGCAAAAAGGAGAAACGTAGAGACAATCGCAAGTGAACTCCATCGAAACAAGACGGTGATTCTTCAGCGGCATTCTACAATCAAGACAGCATTTCCGCCGTATATGGTGGAGCCAACACCATCGCTCAAAGTTACACGAGCAAGGTAAGAATTGGATGATCTGGTTAAAACAGGGAACTGCGCAGTTCTTGTATTCAAGAACATTCAATTTTTACCCACGACGGCGGTTATGCGTGGACTTTTTAGTCCAAAACAGTGAGTAAAACGCCTTTCAGTCCATCTAAGACTGAAATATGGACATACGCTCCTTTGGGGCAATAATTATGTACTCATATGTGATATTTTTTCCATACAGCCCTGTGGAGAGTGTGGCAATATATGGATCCCCTGAGAAGGTGTTGGTGGTGGCTGCGACATCTTGGATTCATCAAGAAGATAAGTAACATACAGTCCACGTTATCGTTGGTACCCATCCTCCACAACATCACTTGCTAGACTATTCCACTTCCTGACTACTCTATGGCTGAAGAAATACTTCCTAACATCCTTTTGACTCATCTGAGTCTTCAACTTCCAATTGTGACCCCTTCTTTCTGTGTCCCCTCTCTGGAACATCCTGTCTCTATCACCTTGTCTATTCCACGCAGTATTTTGTATGTCTTTGTCATGTCTCCCCTAACCCTCCTGTACACCAGTGTTGTCGGGCCAATTTCCCTTAACCTTTCTTAGTAGGACATTCCCCTTAGCTCTGGAGCTAACCTTGTCGCAAACCTTAGCACTTTCTCTAATTTCTTGACGTGCTTGACCAGGTGTGGGTTCCAAACTGGTGCTGCATACTCTAGTATGGGCCTGACGTACACGGTGTACAGTGTCTCGAACGATTCCTTACTAAGGTATAGGAACGCTATTCTCAGGTTTGCCAGTCGCCCATATGCTGTAGCAGTTATCTGGTTGACGAGTGCTTCCGGAGACGTGCTCGGTGTTATACTCACCCCAAAATCTTTCTCCTTGATCGAGGTTTGCAGTCTTTGGCCACCTAGCCTATACTCTATCTTCGGTCTTCTTTTCCCTTCCACGATCTTCATGACTTTTCATTTTGCGGGGTTAAATTCGAGAAGCCAGTTTCTGGACCAGGTGTCCAGACTGTCCAGGTCTCTTTGAAGTCCTGCCTGATCTTCATCTGATTTAATTCTCATTAACTTCATATCATCTGCGAACATGTACATTTCTGAGTGTGTGTGAGTACTCACCTAGTTGTACTCACCTAGTTGTGGTTGCAGGTGTCGATTCATAGCTCCTGGCCCCGCCTCTTCACTGGCCGCTACTGGGTCACTCTCCCTGCGCCATGAGCTTTATCATACCTCTTCTTAAAGCTATGTATGGAGCCTCCCTCCATTACATCACTTCCTAAACTATTCCACTTCCCGACCACTTTGTGACTGAAGAAATACTTCCTAACATCTCTGTGATTCATCTGAGTCTTCAACTTCCAACTGTGTCCCCTTGTTGCTGTGTCCCATCTCTGGAACATTCTGTCTGTCCACTTTGTCAATTCCTCTCAGTATCTTATATGTTGTTATCATGTCCCCCCTATCTCTCCAGTGTCGTCAGGTCGATTTCCCTTAACCTCTCCTCGTAGGACATACCCCTTAGCTACAGGACTAGTCTTGTTGCAAACCTTTGCACTTTCTCGAGCTTCTCCACGTGCTTGGCTAGGTGTGGGTTCCAAACTGGTGCTGCATACTACAGTATGGGCCTAACGTACACAGTGTACAGGGTCCTGAACGATTCTTTATTAAGATGACGAAATGCTGTTCTTAGGTTTGCTAGGCGCCCATATGCTGCAGCAGATATTTGGTTGATGTGCGCCTCAGGAGATGTACCTGGTGTTATACTCACCCCAAGGTCTTTTTCCTTGATTGAAGTTTGCAGTCTCTGGCCCCCTAGGCTGTACTCCGTCTGCGGTCTTCTTTGCCCTTTCCCAATCTTCATGACTTTGCACTTGGTGGGGTTGAACTCCAGGAGCCAATTGCTGGACCAGGCTTGCAGCCTGTCCAGATCCCTTTGTAGTTCTGCCTGGTCCTCGTCTGACTGAATTCTTCCCATCAACTTCACATCATCTGCAAACAGGGACACTTCGGAGTCTATTCCTTCCGTCATGTCGTTCACAAATACCAGAAACAGCATTCTTGTGTGTGTGTGTGTGTGTGTGTACTCACCTAATTGTACTCACCTAATTGTGGTTGCAGGGGTCGTGACTCAGCTCCTGGCCCCGCCTCTTCGCTGTCCGCTACTGGGTCTCTGCTCTCCCTGCTCCATGATTTTTATCATACCTTGTCTTAAAACTATGTATGGTTCCCGCCTCCACTATATCGTTCGATAGACTATTCCACTTCCTAACTATTCTATGGCTGAAGAAGTGCTTCCTAACATCCCTTTGACTCATCTGAGTCTTCAGCTTCCAGTTGTGTCCCCTTGTTTCTGTGTTCCCTCTCTGGAACATCCTGTCACTATCTACCTTGTCAATTCCCCGCAGTATTTTGTATGTCGTTATCATGTCTCCTCTAACCCTTCTGTCCTCCAGTGTTGTTAGTCCTATTTCCCTTTTGTGTGTGCGCGCGCGCGCGTGTGTGTGTGTGTGTGTACTCACCTAATTGTGGTTGCAGGGGTCGAGAATCAGCTCCTGGCCCCGCCTCTTCGCTGGTCGCTACTACATCACTTTCCAGACTATTCCACTTCCTGACGAAGTACTTCATTCCCTGTGATTCATCTGAGTCTTTAACTTCCAATTATGACTCCATGTTGCTGTGTCCCATCTCTGGAACATCCTGTGTTTGTCCACCTTGTTGATTCTTCTCAGTATTTTATCTGTCGTTATCATATCATCCCTATCTCTCCTGTCCTTCAGTGTCGTCAGGTCGATTTCCCTTAACCTCTTCTCGTAGGACATACCATTTATCTCCGGGACTAGTTGTCGTGGGGGTTATCAGGAGATATTGGATTAAAATGTACACACGTTGAATGTCCTGGAGGTGTATAATTAAGAGAGCTTTGAGGAGAAGCCCAGAAGAGTTGCTTTGTCTAGTCTATGCCCAGCGGGAACTGAGAGTGAACGCTGTGACCTACTTCTCACATGTGATGGGTCTTGTGACGCCATAGCTAGTAAGGGAGCCAATCTATAAAAGAGCTGGGTTTATGTAAGTATACCACTCAAGTAAAGAGTAACACCACTGACCGCTGGGAGACTAACATATGGTGTCCCGACATCCAGCTAACTTATACACACTATAGACAGTAGGCATTACGGCTATGGGCTGATTCTATACAATGTCAATCTTTACAACAGTTGAACATAAAGAACTATACATAAGTATGATAACTGATTGTAATGCATTACAAATTATATCACACTTCATGTTAATTGATAAAATCAATGATGGTATAGTACAACAAAAAATATTGAGATAAAAATAGAGAAGATCGATCGATCTGTTTTCAGGTGATGTACAAATTCTGAGGAATTCTATTTACAAAGAAGAAAGTGTTTAACAGAAAAGGCAGACTTGGTGCACACAAGTCTTTTACTGTTAATTCTCAGAATTAGTGACTCTTGAGTATTAGTGACTTGTAAATTATGTTGGTAATTTATGAAGTGTTTCTCGGATTCATCTAGAAACCCCTTGAGCTAAGCTGGTACAAGTTGCTATGAAATCATCAGGATTAAAATTGGATTTTGGGTTAGAAAATAACAACTCATATGGAAAGCTCTTATCTACACCATACAATGCATAATGTGGAGTGTCACCTATAGAAGCAATATATGCAGAATTTATGGCACACTGAACATCAGGTATAACTTCATCCCTGGTTGTACTATTGGGAATAATAGATGCTCTCAACACATCGAGTACTTTGTATATTAGTTCTTTCTGCTAGACTGTTACTGGTAGGATGGTGAGGAACAATGGTCGATTTAGAAATTTTGTACAAAGTATACAACTTTTCAAGAATTTCATTACAGAATTCACCTCCATTATCTGTTACTAGGGACTTAGGAGTTGTATGTCTGCAGATTATATGTTCCTTAAACACTTTAGCTACTGTCTGGGCAGTCTAATCTGCAATAGGAACTAACTTACAATATCTGGTGAAATAGTCTACCATAACACACAGATGTTTGTTGTCCTGGAGGGACCAGTGGAAATTAGTTAACAGATCTAGCGCAACTCTTTCCCAAGGTTTGCTAGTAGTGGGATCCACCTGAATTGGATTGCTTTAAAGACCATACTATTGCTTAAGGCTTCTTGCTCATTTACTCTTTCTTCCCGTGTTCTGTCGCGGTCGAGATACACCCTTAGTCTTGCTTTCTCCTGCAGGATCCTGTTTCGAGTCAATTCTGCTTTGAAAATCACTTTGACTGGCCGGATTCTTCCTCTTGCAAACCCCAGCTGGGTCTTGTCATCTTCTCCTATTGCTTTCATGATGTTTTCAATCGCATTTTTCTCCCCTTGTCTTCTTGCTTCGTACGTTTCCCCTTCAGCTTCCTGGAGCCCATAAACAACGACTGATCTCTCTTTCATTCTCCCACTGCCTATCCCTATGTAACCCCTGATTCGACTTAGTTGCCTCCATTGCAGCTTTCCTTTCTTCAATATCTTCACTGTCTGTTATCCCTTGGCCCAGTGGCCTGTCGCTTTCCCTTCTTAACTTTCCCTGTGCACTGCTGTGGTCTGTTAGGGCTTCTACGTATAGCTTAGCTCTCCCTTTTACTACACTCCCCTCGATTGTTCCTGATGTGATCCTCTCTTTTTCTCGGGCTCCACGATGGTCTGATAGGGCCTCTGCATACAGTTTCACTCCGTTCTCTACAGTCCACTTCTTTGTGACTGAGGTAGCAGTTTCTGATACCATGTCCACATTGCTTTTTGGTTCTTTAGGCTGTTTCAAATTTTTCAGTGTTTCTTCTAATCTCTGTATCTTAGCCTCTGCTGTGTGTGTGTGTGTGTGTTTGTGTGTATTTGTAAACCATTAATAGAAGGACAGACTCCTGTATCGTCATTTGCTCTCGCTCCACTGGTCTTCATGTGTTTCAGAGCAACTCTGTCATCCTGCTGTTGACGCCCCGGATATTATTGTCTGCAGCGCAATATGATTGTTTCTGCTATCTCTCTCTATATTAAATTAAATATCATAAAGTGGTAAAGAATGTGTTTTCTGGGGTAATAACTAACAATAAATGATTGTCACTATTATCTGTAATGATTTAGAACAAACTTGCAAAATAATTTTACATGGAACCTGATTTCTTTTGCTTTGATAATGATGACAAATATTTTTTTTTCCATATTAAGCAATATTTTAATAGCATAAAATTCTGCAACACCATCTTGTTAAATTATGTTAGTGATACAGTTATATCTTACTTTAATATAATTGCATCATTTCCCCTCTTCTCGTACATGATACTTAGCATTTCTCTCCTGCTGTACTTACATGAGGGAACCTTACTCTCTCTCTCTCTCTCTCTCTCTCTCTCTCTCTCATATGTTTTCTTATAAGATTAAATTAAGAGTTCTTCCTTTTATATACAAGCTTACTTAGGGAAGTCTTAGCATCACTTATTGCTCTTACTCTTTACAGGAGGCAGTTGGAGCCAGCTGTGGGCAGAGATTTCAATGGATCAGCTGACTTATTTCATCGATGTTGTTATTCTGCATAAAAAGTTCCAGACTCGAGTCATGTATTATCTAAAGTGAATTAATTTTCTTTATTAACATACAACCAAAGTGCAATTGCTGTTTGTTGTCTAGTGGTATAAAAGTTGTCCTCTCGATGTCCGCAAAATGTTGAAAATATTGGCTTTATACTTAACCGAAAGGTCATCTACATATCTCCGATGGTGAAGGTTCTGCTGAAAGGACTAAGCCATATGTAAGAACATAAGAAAGGAGGAACACTTCAACAGGCCTGTTGGCCCATACTAGGCAGATCCTTCACAATCCATCCCACTAATAGAATATTTGCCCAACCCAATTTTCAATGCTACCCAAGCAATAAGCTTTGATAACTCAATTTACTCATGAGGGTTCAGGTGGTAACTCGCCTACACTAAGTCGTAGAGGATAATAAGAACATAAGAACATAAGAAAGTAGGAACACTGCAGCAGGCCTGTTGGCCCATACTAGGCATGTCCTTCACAATCCGTCCCACTAACAGAATATTTGCTCAACCCAATTTTCAATGCTACCCAAGAAATAAGCTTTGACAATTCTACCCACTCATGCGCGAGTCCCACTCAAATCCAACCCCTCTCACTCATGAATTTATCCAACCTAAATTTGAAACTACCCAAGGTCCTAGCTTCAATAACCCTACTAGGCAGACTGTTCCACTCATCAACTACCCTATTTCCAAACCAATACTTTCCTATATCCTTTCTAAATCTAAACTTATCTAACTTGAATCCATTATTGCGGGTTCTCTCTTGGAGAGATATCCTCAAGACCTTATTTATATCCCCTTTGTTAATACCCATTTTCCACTTGTATACCTCGATCATGTCTCCCCTCAATAGGAAGCAGAGAGTGTGCATAAATGGGGTTAAATCCGAATGTGGACTTGTAACAAGTGGTGTTCCACAGGGATCAGTCTTAGGCCCATTGTTATTTATAATATATATCAATGACCTTGATGAGGGAATTACTAGTGATATGAGCAAATTCGCCGATGACATAGATGTGAATAAATGGTATAAAATACCGACACAATGGAAAAATAAACACATAAGCAGTATAATGTGATCCTTTATTGACAACGTTTCGCCCACGCAGTGGGCTTTATCGAGTCACAGACAGATCTACCTGGAAAATGAGCAACATGGAGATATATATAGGGTACAGTCAGGTGGAGAATGCTGGGTCAGGTGGAGAAAGATGCATGCGAGTCTTAAAAAGTAGTGTGATAGTTAAAAACATAGTGTGCCTTAAAGGACCTGCAGTGTACCATTCTTGAGTTCTAGGTGGGATAGCGTTGAAGAAGTTTCTTGGCAATAGGTTCAGCTATGTTGTAGAAGCCGTTGTTCTGGTTGAAGTTGTTGGATATACAGATGAGTGATGATTCTAGGATTCTTCGGTATTGCGTGTTGTCTTCTCTGGCGATGAGTCTTGCGTTTCTGTAGTTGATTAAATGGTTGTGTAAATTTCGGTGTTGAACACAGGCATTTCTTGAGTCGTCAGATCTGCCTGCGTACTGGTGTTCTGAAATGCGTGTTTGTAGGTCTCTGGATGTTTCGCCAACGTATAATTTGCTGCAGCCATTACAAGGGATTGTGTATACCCCTGCCGTGGATTGAAGCTTTTCCTGTCTGTTACTGGTAATGTCCTTAATGGTGGTGGATGTGGAGGTGGATACTCGGAATGAGGTCTTAGAAAAAATGTTGGAAACTTGTTTGGAAATGGAGTTGGTGGGAAGGAGAAGACAACACGCAATACCGAAGAATCCTAGAATCATCACTCATCTGTATATCCAACAACTTCAACCAGAACAACGGCTTCTACAACATAGCTGAACCTATTGCCAAGAAACTTCTTCAACGCTATCCCACCTAGAACTCAAGAATGGTACACTGCAGGTCCTTTAAGTCACACTATGTTTTTAACTATCACACTACTTTTTAAGACTCACATGCAGCTTTCTCCACCTGACCCAGCATTCTCCACCTGACTGTACCCTATATATATCTCCATGTTGCTCATTTTCCAGGTAGATCTGTCTGTGACTCGATAAAGCCCACTGCGTGGGCGAAACGTTGTCAATAAAGGATCACATTATACTGCTTATGTGTTTATTTTTCCATGACATAGATGTCATAGAACTTCAGGAAGATTTAGCCAAACTTAATTCGTGGTCAGAAAAGTGGCAGATGCAGTTCAATGTAGATAAATGCAAGGTTCTGAAGCTCGGGAGTGTCCATAACCCAAGCACTTATAAGTTAAATAACGTAGAACTTAGCCATACAGATTGCGAGAAGGACTTGGGGGTGATGGTAAGCAGCAACCTTAAACCAAGACAGCAATGCCTAAGCGTACGTAATAAGGCAAATAGATTACTGGGATTTATATCAAGAAGTGTTAGCAACAGAAGTCCAGAGGTTATATTACAGCTTTATACATCATTAGTAAGGCCTCACCTAGATTACGCAGCTCAGTTCTGGTCTCCATATTACAGAATGGACATAAATTCGTTAGAAAACATTCAGCGTAGAATGACTAAATTAATACATAGCATTAGAAATCTTCCTTACGAAGAAAGATTGAAGACCCTAAAATTACATTCACTTGTAAGACGTAGAATGAGGGGAGACATGATCGAGGTATACAAGTGGAAAATGGGTATTAACAAAGGGGATATAAATAAGGTCTTGAGGATATCTCTCCAAGAGAGAACCCGCAATAATGGATTCAAGTTAGATAAGTTTAGATTTAGAAAGGATATAGGAAAGTATTGGTTTGGAAATAGGGTAGTTGATGAGTGGAACAGTCTGCCTAGTAGGGTTATTGAAGCAAGGACCTTGGGTAGTTTTAAATTTAGGTTGGATAAATTCATGAGTGAAAGGGGTTGGATTTGAGTGGGAATTGCACATGAGTAAATAAAATTATCAAAGCTTATTTCTTGGGTAGCATTGAAAATTAGGTTGAACAAATATTCTGTTAGTGGGATGGAATGTGAAGGACCTGCCTAGTATGGGCCAACAGGCCTGCTGCAGTGTTCCTCCTTTCTTATGTTCTTATGTTCTTATGAGAACCCGCAATAATGGATTCAAGTTAGATAAGTTTAGATTTAGAAAGGATATAGGAAAGTATTGGTTTGGAAATAGGGTAGTTGATGAGTGGAACAGTCTGCCTAGTAGGGTTATTGAAGCAAGGACCTTGGGTAGTTTTAAATTTAGGTTGGATAAATTCATGAGTGAAAGGGGTTGGATTTGAGTGGGAATTGCACATGAGTAAATAAAATTATCAAAGCTTATTTCTTGGGTAGTATTGAAAATTAGGTTGAACAAATATTCTGTTAGTGGGATGGAATGTGAAGGACCTGCCTAGAATGGGCCAACAGGCCTGCTGCAGTGTTCCTCCTTTCTTATGTTCTTATGTTCTTATATAACCTCTGGACTTCTGTTGCTAACACTTCTTGATATAAATCCCAGAGAAGGACCTGAGTTGTAGTGGAGAAGAAGTTGAAATTTTGAAGGACGTGTACTGTATTTGACACAATTAATAGGCAGAGGTGGTAACCTGTTCCCCACCTCTGACCTGTCATAGTAGTGTAGTAGTAGGTATACAAGAAACCGAAAGAGAAGAGGGAGACAAGGAACAAAAAACCAGCGAGGGGCCAAGAAGACTTTGACCTGATTCTGGAGGAGATGGACACCACGACCAGAGTCAAAGACATCTTGCACCCGGCAACGAGCTGCCCTACAGAGAGGGAAGTAGTGATCTTGGAACAGGAACCAACACCCAGAGACTACGGCCTACCTTTCCACCTCCAGGGACACAAGGATAGAAAGATGGTTTCTGGACGCCTGAGAGAAGACCAAATTGACCTACCAGAGGACATACTCGCGGAGGAGGACACAAAAGACCAGACCCTGAGATGGACAGGGACAAAGGCTGTCACAGAGCCCCAGAGATTCTTCAAGGGCCCCTGGGCAGTAGTGAACAGCATGGACATGACAGATCGAAGTAAGTCCTTGTCCAAAGGTTTGGACAAATGTTGCATATGTGTCTAATTTAACAACATTGTTGTTGTTGGGGATAGCCAGGTTAGGTATATGGATAGGGCATTCTGCTTGAAGGATAGGAGACAGAGGGTTTGCTTTCCTGGGGCTGTGATGGAGGATATTGTTAGTTGGCTTGACAACATCATGAACGGTAATGGGATCAATCCTATTATCTGCCTCAGTGCTGGAGGCAATGATGTAGGCAAGCGTAAAAGTGAGGATTTAGTTAGAAGGTACAGGACAGCAATAGACATAATTAGGAAGAAGGGGGGGCGCCCTGTTATATGTGGCATTTTGCCAAGGAGTGTTGGAAATGAATGGCTGTCCAGAGCGATTGGTATAAATTGCTGGCTGGACAAACACTGTAAGGATAATGCAGTCCCATTCATTGACAACTGGGACCACTTCTATGGCCGAAATGACATGTATGCCAGGGATGGGGTTCACTTATCCAGGGCAGGTGTAGAATTTCTCTCTAGCTCAGTTGAGGATGTTGTTAGGGCTTTAAACTAGGATTAGTTAGAGGTATGGGTTTAGGAATGGTGAATAATGAGGGTCAAAATATTGATTCAGGCTTTGACATCATAAATCTTAACAATAACAGTAATCGAGTAACACAGGGTAATAATAGTAACAGAAATTGTGTAAAACAAAAGCTGAATATGAAAAAGGTTCACAAGAAGATACATCTCAATGTATTTTACACTAACTGTCGAAGCGCCAGAAATAAAATTAACGAATTACGTTTGGTAGCATGTGCTGGGAACTTTGATGTCATTGCAATAACTGAAACATGGTATAATATAAAGAGTCGGGATATGATTCAGGGGTTTAAGTTGTTCCATGTAGATAGATATAATGGGAAAGGGGGTGGAGTTGCATTATATGTACGAGGAAATATAAATTGCTGCATAAAAACAGGCATAAAAATAGATGGATCATTAACAGAATCTGTTTGGGTAGAGTTTCTAGAAGGTCAAGAAAAACTGATTGTAGGTGTAATATACCGACCTCCAGGCTTGGATCACGATAGAGGGAGACTTGGTAAATTAGACACATATGCAACACTTGGGTATGGAAAAATAAACACATAAGCAGTATAATGTGATCCTTTATTGACATACGGCGATTGACGGAGGAAAACAAGAGGATTCGTAGTAGTCCTCCTGTTGTGATCCTCAGGTCAAGAAGGTAACCTGGGCAGTGGCCGGACAGCATGGGACGAAGTTGAAGATCAAGAAGACGAATGGAGAGGTAGTAACGACGAAGAAGAAAGAGACTGCTGTGGAAACTTCGAACTCCTTTTCTGTGCTTCCAGACGAATGTGAGTCGACTACTGGGAACTGTACCAAGGAAGGTAAAAACATTGTTGTTGTTGGGGATAGCCAAGTTAGATATATGGATAGGGCCTTCTGCTTGAAAGATAGGAGTAGGAGACAGAGGGTTTGCTTTCCTGGGGCTGGGATGGAAGACATTGTTAGCCGACTTGACAACATCATGCATGGTAATGGGATCAATCCTATTATCTGCCTCAGTGCTGGAGGCAATGATGTATCCAAGCGTAGAAGTGAGGATTTAGTTAGTAGGTATAAGGCAGCAATAGACATCATTAGGAAGAAGGGAGGGAGCCCTGTTATATGTGGCATTTTGCCAAGAAGGGGTGTTGAAATGAATGGCTGTCCAGAGCGATTGGTATAAATTGCTGGCTGGACAAACACTGTAAGGATAATGCAGTCCCATTCATTAACAACTGGGACCACTTCTATGGCCGAAATGACATGTATGCTGAGGATGGGGTTCACTTATCCAGGG
>WNWK01051352.1:0-12509 GCA_009830355.1 Cherax destructor
TACATCACCAGGAATTGTGTTTATGCCTTGGTGCATTTCGTTCTTTCCCGGTTGAGAGCCTCTATGTAGAAGCGAACATTCCATCCTTGTCCGATCGTCGTGATGCACATTGCATTCACTATTATGTTCGCTCCCATGACCTCCGCAATCCTTCCATGTATAGGATTGTCACAGATGTTAGTAGGCGCTCTTTATTTGTCCGTCGCCCCTGTTTACTTCGTCCCTTTTCTCTTCGTCTACATTCACTCTTGTCTTCCCTTCAACTACCACCTTTATACGTTCATGTGATATCTCCCTTGTCCCTACCCCCTTGGGAAGTTGCTGCTGTCCGTGTCTGTTCTATTCCTCTACCTTGCGCGAAAGCCCAACTACCTACGGCGGCTTCTCGCTCTTTTTTTCTAGACCACTTCCGTTCTCATTCCCATGCCATCGCAGTATACACCGATGGTTCAAAGTCATTGGACGGTGTCGGATTCACAGCAGTCTTCCCGGACAGCATCGTGCAAGGGCATCTATTACCCTCGGCTAGCATATTTACGGCTGAATTGTATGCCATTCTTGTGGTACTTATCCGTATTGCATCTATGCCTGTTTCACCATTTGTGGTCGTTTCAGACTCCCTTAGTGCTTTACAGGCTATCCGTAAAATTGATACACCTCACCCCCTAGTTCTTCGTATCCACCTTTGGTTATGCCGTATCTTTAGCAAGCACAAAGATATTGTTTTTTGTTGGGTCCCTGGTCATGTTGACGTACAGGGCAATGAACAGTCAGACACTGCTGCGCGGTCAGCAGTACATGACCTTCCAGTTTCATATAAAGGTGTTCCTTTTACGGACTATTTTGCGGTCATTGCTACCCACCTTCGCACCCGTTGGCAACAACGCTGGTCTCACCTGCTAAATAACAAACTTCATTCTATTAAACCGAGTATAGGTTTTTGGCCTTCTTGTCACCAATGTCGGGGTTGGGAGACTACACTCTCCCGTCTTCACATCGGCCACACTCGTCTTACTCACGGGTATCTCATGGAGAGGCTCCCTGCCCCTCTCTGTGAGCATTGTCAGGTTCCAGTGTCTGTTCGACATATTCTGTTGGACTGCCCACTCTATCAACGAGCACGCAGAATTTACCTCCAAAGGCGTCTTCGCTCTGCGGCCCTTTCTTTACCTTCCCTTCTTGCTGATGGACTCTCCTTTAATCCTGACTCTCTCATTGACTTTTTGACAGAAACTGACTTACTAAACAAACTCTGAAGATTATACTACCTCTAGCACCTCCCTCAATCCCTTCTACCTCGATCTCTTGCTACCCTCTATCCCTGCACTATTCACTGTCCTGCTGCACTCCATACCCTACTAATCATCCATCTCCCTCTTACAATCTATTCTCCCTGCATCCTGCCCTGCCCTGCCACGCTGTATAACTTTTGTGGTTTAGCGCTTCTTTTGATTATAATTATAATTTACGAAAGGCATTTGATAGGGTGGATAGGGAGGCAGTTTGGCTGATGTTGCAAATGTATAGAATAAGTAGTATATTATTAAAAATAATAAAGATATTTTATAGGCATTGTGAGACTCAGGTGAGGTTATGTAGGATAGATGTGGATTGTTTTCCAGTAAAAATAAGCCTTTAATGGTTGTTTGACGTATTTAGGTAGGGAGACTTAAATGAAATGGTTACTAGGGTGTTGGGAAGAGGTGTAGGGTTAGAAGATAAAGAATCTGGTACAAAGTGAGTTGTTATAGTTGCTTTGAGCTGGTAAAATATTTTGGGAAGATTCTGAAGATAAGGTGCAGAAGTTAGTGGGTGAATTTGGGATGAAATATAAAAAGAAAGAAATTGAAATAAAAAATAGAAAAGAGCAAAGGAGACGAAAGTAATAAAATGTCTAGGAATGAAAGACTGAATATCAGAATGGAGGAAGGGAGTATATAGAAAGTGAATGTATTCAGATATTTCGGAGTGGACATGTTGGCAGATGGGTCTATGAAACTTGAAGTGAAAAAAAAATAAAAAGAGAAGGGTAAAGGATAGGTAGTTTGCTGAGTCATCTGTGGAAAGAAAAGCTTATCTATTGGGCAATGACGCGAGATGTATCGGTGTACAGTGGCACCAACACTTCTGTATGGATGTGGGAAATAAACTTTAAAAGCTGCAACAACAAGGAGGCTGGAGGCACTGATGGTGTCATGTTTGAGAGCAATTTGTGGTGAGAATATTATGCATATATTTCTGTGTAGGAAAACTACACTGGTATTGTTCATAAGCCTGAGGAGCGGTTGTCAAGGTGAGTTTGGAATTTAGAAAGGAGGCAAAAATAGGATGGATGAGAGGGTGCATAATCTGAATAAAGAGGTTTTGAGTAATAGAGGCTTGGGCATCCAGCTGGTGTATGTCAGAATGTTAAAATAAAGTGAATGGAGACGAGTGGTTTCATGCCTTTCCGTGATATTGGAAGATGAACAAGATTACTTTCATGAAGAAATTCTTATTATATATATATATATATATATATATATATATATATATATATATATATATATATATATATATATATATATATATATATATATATATATATATATATATATATATATATGGAGGTACCACCTCTAGAACTTTACTGGGGACCCTCATCCTGAGAGAAGTCAATAAACGTACCTCAGGGAAAACTCAAGGTTCTCCCCGGAGCAGTTTGAATATTTTCTTCTCCTACCACTCCCTATATTTTATATTGTATATATACTTTATTAATAGGGAGAATACATTGACAGAAAACACAAACATGAACACATTGGTACAATATATCAAAGATTGTGAATCTCCTCCAGCTCCTTCGAAGCCAGACACGAGCCCTGTATGCAGCATGCATTTCCCCTCTGGATGGCCACGCTGAGGCGCTGGAACATGAAAGTGGCTGCCCTTGGGTCCCTGGTGGTGTCGATGAGTCTGGAACCCAGTTCTTTAAGGAAACGTGTGGCATTTTTTCCCAATGATCCCAAGGTCTCTGATCCCACTGGGACAAATTGATACTGTTGGCTTATGTAAGTGTACTTGCTGATCTTGTACTCCTCCCAGTGATCAGCAGCTCCTCCCTGTCGCCCGAGACTGTGATGGATGTAGGTGTCAGCCAGTGTGACATGCAGGTATAGTCCCATGCTAAGAGCTTGCCATTCTTCCAAGGATAGATGGTGATCCCGTCGGGGTGGTTTGCTGGGTTGTGGGTATTGTTGGCTGCAAGTGATCGAGGCTCTCGGCTGGGCATCCAGCAGTAGCAAGGGTTCTCTTTATGATGTCGTTGACGTCATTGTGTTTTGCATGCCAGCCCTTGGTTTTGGAACAGTTAAGACCATGTAGACCATATTTGTCGGCTTGCGCATCGCCGCAAATACTCTTATATTCCGTGTGAATTGGGGCAGCAAGGGGCAGAGCGTGTTCCCATTGCCGAAATGGGAACTGTTTGGAGGAAGGCCCCAGAGTGATGTGCACTCGAAGCTAGGAGACGGGCAGTCTCCTGTCTGATGTTACAGCCCTAATCATATTGGCAAGCATCTTTTCAGTGATGGGGCCATCCCAACTAGACTGTTTGAAGGCCAGTTCTGCACTAGGTTTTGGTGCTGGAGCAGTAAGTCTCCGATTCAGTAATGGCACTGGGTTGCTAGGGTCCTGTATTCCTGCTGAATCACTGAGGTTGTCCAGAAGAATTTGTTTTATTAACTCATTTGATGCTATGGAAGAGGATAATAAAGCTGGTAGGGCAATCTGGGAGGATTTACATACTCCCAGCCCCCCAAACCTGACTGGAAGTGAGGCTTGCAACCACTGTCCATCTTCGAGGGAAAGATTCAATACACTCTCTAGCATGGTCTTGAGGAGAGAATCATATTCCTTGAATTTCGGACTGCTGAAGGCTGGGGAGCATCTCAGGAAGTAGGTAAGTTTTGGGATTGACAGACACCTGGTGAGTAGGTAGAAGGCATCATGGAGAGTGCTGTTGGCTGGATCAATGGCTCGTGCTCCTGGTAAAACAGCACTAATATTCTGGATCATCTGTCGATTGGTAGAAACTATTTCACATTTGGTTTAAAGATAGGCCCAGGCTCTCTCCCATGTCTTTAAATTTTCTTATGTTCTCTAGGAGAGATTCTGTAGTGCCAGCTAGGGTACCATTGAGCTTGGGTACCATTGAGCTCACTGGAGAGCGCTTCTGTGACTTCCTTGATGACAAGACAGAATAGAAAGGGGGCGAGAAGAGGGAAGGGAAGTGTCTAGAAACGGCTTTTTCATCGGACATGTTGTTGATGTATACTCGTGCTGCATGGGCAGCTGCTTCACAGCCTTGTTGAACACCAAAACCGAGCTGAGTTGGTTTCAACATTGAGGCAGTCTCTTGGCTCACCATTCGTGCTGCAGCCTTGGCGACTAGGCACTGAAGGGTGTTGCCCACTGTAATGGGCCTGATTCCTCCATCCTTTTTCCGGAGGGCACATAGTGAAGCACCAAAGAAAAGGAGTCTAATGACCTCTGGGACACTTCCAGCCAGGCACACATTGGAAAATTTGGTGAGTTCAGACAACAACCTCTCTGAAACCTCACCATGTGCTGGATTGAGCATTTGTTTTAAGTGTAGTGGCCTTAAACCAGTGAAACCTCCTGCTGAGCCCTGTGGAAATGACAAAGCAGCTTTATACACATCAGCGTCCTGTAAGGTTAAATGTTCTTCACCTGCTACAATGTCAGGGAGGTCAATGTTGGTACTGGGACCCCTGGGTGGATGTTTGTCCTTCAGGGCTTGTGCTGTAATGACGTCCTTAGGAGCGATGGTATCCTCACTGGTTATAAGCCTCAGTACTCCAATAGTCTTACCCTCTTCTATTTTTCTGCTAATTTGGGCCCTGATTTTTGAGGTGTCAAGTGTCCTGTTGTTGGCATTTGCCCGGTGGGTGTTTGTCGCCCTATGGGGGAGACGGACGAGGTTGTCTGCTCTAGGGAATGCATTTTTTGCCCTAATAGCAGATGTTGCTAGTGACTTGTCCCTCCTTGATGGGACAGCCAAACAGGCATTACCAAATAGCAATAGGTTGTGCCAGGATCCGTTGTTTGCAGGAGCATCGTTGACTTTCTTCAAGAGGTCAGCGAATTTGCTAGCAGCTTGAGGGCGAGCTGCTTTGGGAATGTGTGTCAGCGTCCTGGTGGATGTTAATTTCATTGCAGATTTTAGGTCCTCTGTAGAGGTGAAGTCAGGGTAGCTGTCAGCTCTGTGTGCTGGGAGGGGCTGTTGGCTGTTTCCATTTGGAGCCCTTCAGGAGCCTAGACATCCATTGTGTGCACGGATGTTGCCAGTTGAGGGATTGAGTGCACATACCCTGTGACACACCTGGCAGTTGCCTCGTGGACGGATTCCATGGCGTTGGCTCTGTCGTGGAGATTCCTGGAAACCCGGCACTTCTTGTGACATCGTGGGGGTGGGAGGGCGCCAGCTGTGGGGTAACGGGTGAAGGACAGTATGGATGCGTGGGTGACGACGGGAGTGCGAATAATTGGTCGGGCACTAAACGGCAACACCCTTGGTCAAGAAGTCAGTAGGCCTAGACCCGGAAGTGGGGAGGAGACCAGGGATGGGGGGCGAGGGGAGTGGCCCTATCTGTTCACTAAAGATACACATCACTAACTTTTGCTAATTGTTATACACTTATCATTCCATTTAGAAAAACCCTCGCCATTTGGCACACTAATCACCGTGTTCTCACTGTTAACCGAGGTGTTCTTATGTTGATCATCCAATGACGGAATCGTGAGCGACCACTACCCCATCCCCTCACCCCGGCCGAATACAGTGGGTAAACAAACCTGGCAGGACCCTCAACACCACCACTATTCCTCAACTCCCCACATGCACACTGCACTTTCACTGATACAGAAGCAACGGTCTGATGCAGAGGATTGTCACGACTCTGTAATCTCCTGTGAATACTCACGATGACGTCTGCTGAAACTGGCCTTTGCCAAACATGTTGGTTCTTCGTTTACACACAAAATGTATGGAGCACCACAAACTGGCTCCCTCCACGCCGGCAGGCGTGTATATATGACAATACTGCCACTAGCCAGGATTCAATCCCCGATATTTAAACACGCCTCCCGAGAAGCCTGCCAAAATTCTGAGACGCCTTAGTCCAGTTGGCCATCAATGCTTCAATCATCAGGTGTCCAGTATCACTGGACATGTCACCCCTGATGCGAGCACATACGTGGCCATGGAAACTACAGGACTAATTTCATTTTCCTCCCGTCTTGAATACCAGTCTTGACGAACAGTGCACATAATGCATCCACGAGCGAGTTGTTTTAACTGGGACGTGGACTGTTGTGCAAAATTATTTTAGTTGTCAGAATGGTGTATTGGTCGTTAACTGTGTTTACTTTTTTTGTATATTGAAAACATCATTGAATAAGGTTTGAGGATGGCGTTCGCAAGTGATAAAAGCTTCTTCCGGTATGAGATTTTCTCGCTGTTATCGTTTCTTGTCTGGAAACCATCGATAAATTAGTTGCACGTCAAGAAATTAGAGAAAGCGCAAAGGTTTGCAACAAGGCCAGTTCCAGAGCTAAGGGGAATGTTATATGAAGAGAGGTTAAGGGAAATCGGCCTGACGACACTGGAGGACAGAAGGGTTATCTGCCATAGTATAGGCCCTAGTGCTTTTCTGTAAGATATTAACAAATTACTTTTTTCTTTGAGACGTTATTGATTTTGGTTATAATGTCACTAAATTTGAGCCAGATAATGGTGGTTTAATTCAGGAAAATGCAGTTAGTTGTGGCTTTCAAAGACATTAAAGACTTCTGAAGTTCGTGAAGAAATATGGAACTGAACTTGTCTCTGTTAAGAAGATCACTTAAGAAATAGCACCAGAGATGGATGTATAAACTATATGTATGATCCACAAAACACGACTGAGAACATTTTTAAAAACATTATTTTCTCAGCATTGATCAGGCAAGATTAAAACAAATCTAAGAGTATTCAGTAGCCTGGTGAATGAAGAAACTTAAGGAGATGAAAGAATACATGAGAATTTATTGTGTACCCTTGAACGACTCGTTGAGTATTGGAGATTGTCACGATACTGACAGCACAAATCTATTCTCAGAACGTCTTGCATTCAGACTCTCAAACCCTAAGATAAACCACTTCAGGTTCTTCATTTTCTTAGTTCCTTCCCAAAAGCAGAAATAGCATAGAGGATTACGTCCAGAAGCCTGTTTATAGTTACATCAAGAGATAAAGTTTTTTCCAAATGACATTAATGAAAACAACATGGAATGGAAGCTACGTCTACAGAGAGGTTGAAATGATTCCCTACGATGTCCATCGAAGAGAAATGGGAAGTAAATTTGGATTATCAGGATTTAATTAGCCGGATGTGCTGCAAATAAGGCAAGGAAAGTAAATCCTAAACAGTAAGCAATAGTGAATATTTCTGGATTGAAAAAAATGAACCTTTTCCTTATTTTACAAATATATTTTGATCATTAAGGTAGTAGAAAGTAGGGGGAGTAGTTTATGCCACAAGAGAATGAAAGAGGAGCGAAGAGGGGCAATAGTAGTAGCAGCAGAAAAGGTAGAAACAGTAAAAGTAGTAAAGGGGTGATAGTCGTAGTAGTAGTAATGGGGTAAGTAGAACACCAGTCTACAGCATCCAGTGAGAGATAAGATTTTGTTCGTATTTTTAACCCCGGAGGGTTAGCCACCCAGGATAACCCAAGAAAGTCTGTGCGTCATCGAAGACTGTCTTATTTCCACTGGGGTCCTCAATTTTGTCTCCCAGGATGCGACCCACACCAGTCGACTGACATCCAGGTACCTATTTGCTGCTAGGTGAATAGGACAACAGGTGTAAGGAAACGCGTCGAAATGTTTCCACCCCAACGGGTATCGAACCCGGGCCCTCCGCGTGTGAAGCGAGAGCTTCAGCCACCAGGCCACCGGGGCCGCCTTCACAAATTAAACCCCAGAGATGTTACTTCTATTTCATTGGATGAATCAGCTATTAAATATTGATATTACTGATATTGTTGAGACTCGACTGATCTTAATCATGGAAAAGAGCTAAATCAGGAGGGGTGATACAGAGTCTGTGGGAAATTAACATTAACATTCCATACAACGAAGTGAAGTACAAGTCCGGTTCTTTGCAACAAGACGCCCTTACCAGCATTAAGGAAAAAAAATGCAAATATGCAAAGTAATCCTATTCTTTTTCGATATAAATAAAAATGGTAAAATGGCGCCTACATTCTCCTCCTCAGTACAGAACACGAATGTTGAATTTTTGAATACGATCAGAAGTGGCTTTCTGAAGATTTCTTATGGAACTAACTTAAGAATAGTCTAAATGAAGTTGAACAGAGGCACAGGCACTTGTTAGTTGTTCCACAAACTTTCGCTGGATAACAGTTGACCAGTATTGAAAATTTGCATTTCTGCGGTATTTAATTTTTTTACAATCCTCTAAGATAAAAATATTCTTTTTCAATAACAAATTTGCCCGCACAGAAATTAAACTTAATGGTTATTTTGCTGGTGATAAGATGCATTAGACATTAAATATTGAAGCCATTCAGAAGAGGCAAATCCAAATATCTTTAATGAGATCAAATGGGAATTACAATTTCACTCTATTTTACACAAAAAAATAGCCTATCTGCACCTACATGTTTGAGTCTCACTCTCCAAGTAGCTGACACCTTTTCTTAAAATTTAAAGATATGCTGCAGAGAGTTTTGGTAGTTATCCAAGTCATTCCACAATAAACGGAATGGGTCCTACAACTGTAGGTCATAAGGGATGTGCACAAGCCATTTGTTCCTACAATCTTGCCCTTGTTACCCTACCGAAGTGATGAAAATTTTGAGCCGATCAGTTGAGGCTTTCTCGTGTTATGATGGAAACTTAAACGAAAAACTGTAGGATAGAAAGAGAAGAAAAATTTGGGCAACCAGTTGGTCCCCATCTGACTACCTAATTGAAAAAAAAGGTTGGTACACTTTGAGCGTACGTGTTGCTCTACTGCTGTGACTACAAATAGGTAATTACAAATTTCTATTTGTTCTTTCAACAAGCATGTTCTCTATCCAAACAAACTCCCCACAAATAGCACTCAATTGCATAGCTTGAAAAGCTGAGAGTATCACGTCCGTCTTAAAATACACCCACAGGGAAGTGTTGGCAGTCAGCATTTGTGTGTGACTCTCACAACGACTACAACGACACAAGAACTCTGGGAAAGATGGACGTCTTCTCAAAATACTCCAATGATTCAAGGCCACTGTGACAGTTCGTGAGGTTTCCTAAATGAAGACACAAAAGCAGTAATAGGGGATTTAATTCAGACAAAGTTTCACCTGTACAACAGACTTTTTCAAGGCAAAAAAAAAAAAAATGCTTACTGTATATGAAAAATCTTGTCAGAATAAAATTTTCAATTATTGTTGTCTTTTTGTCTTTGCCTTCTACAACCAGTCAGTATTCTCATACCAAGTACTATTACGAGGCTTCTTGAGTATAGTGTCTTGAGTATAGTGTCTTGAGTATTGTGTCTTGAGTATTGTGTCTTGAGTATTGTGTTAACAACTGGACACTGCTTCGTTATGCTTCATTTAAAAAAACTTTCATTAAGGTTAGCGCTTTTGAGTGTTAATCTCCAACACAGGACTGGAGCCCCGAGGTAGAATCACAGGTCAGCCAGCTCTGGATCCCTGGGGCAGAATCCCAGACCAGTCTCCTTTGAACCTCCAAGGCTAACCTGTTTTCTAATATGTGCACCTTCCTTTGACACCCACAAAAATAAGTGAATTTGATTAAAAACCAGAAATAAATATTACGGAAAGCACTAAATTTCTCACTGGATAATCATAACTGTCATTAAACAACACTTCCGGTTCGTCTGTGGGGAATAGCTATCAAGCTTATCCTCAGTGTTGAGCTCTGGATTTCAGAGATTTTTCTAACTTCCCCATTACAAAACTCAGACCTAGAAATCCTAAGGGCTCTTAAAAACATGTTAGGTGATTCGAATAGTAATGTATATAAAACATGTGTTTTATATACATTACTATCGTATTAAGTTCAATACGATAAGCATTGAACTTAAGATGTTCTACCACCTATGGATATGTACATGCAGAAATAAAATTATACCATTTGCCTCACCTTCTGTAGTGAACTTAATGGAAGGAAGCAGTAAGTTTAATCTTGGTAGAATGTCATCAGGACTCTCATTGTAAGCCGTGGGTAAAGTATATCAGCCACAAAGGATTACCCATAGCCATTCCAAATTTCTGTTAGTAAAATTTGTCACTGAACACAAATTTACAATTTAAAATGCATAATTTAATCAAGTCAGTAATTTCATTAGTGATTAAGTAAGATCATATTTTGGAATATAAGCAAGGAAGTCCATCAAGTCATCTACCGAAGCTAATGTGTATGAAATCATTAGACGTATTAAAGTTTATCAGTGAGATCGACCAAATTTTTAACATGAGGGGAAGACATGTTTCCGACAAGTAGAACCAATATTTTCTTTAACCATTTAGATAACCTATAGACTCAGAACCTATTGAACTTATGATTTGCTTTAGAGGAGTTCCAACTTTGTTAATCAAACCACATAAATAAGAAAGAGATGCTATTCAGCAAGAGAACGATTTGATTAAATTCTCATCTTTGGGAATTTCTCTTAATTTACTGTTTAAAGTATAATTTACCAGTTCAAAAGGATTCTGCCAGAGTCGCTTAGTAAATCTTCCATTTTACTATTATAGTCAGTTTTATTCAAAATAACAACTGCATCACATTTATCAGGCTTAGAAACTTATAAATTCTTGTCATTCTTAATTTTCTGATAACTTTAGTGAATCTTAGAGGGCAATTAGGCAGAGTAGGTTTCAATAAGACACCATAAATCATTTTGTCAGATATTGGACATTTTCTCTAAATTACAAAATGAATCTTATATCTGAACATGGTTAGTACTATCATTAGATGCGAAACTCAATCCAAAACTTAGTGCGCATTTAGTGTCGTGCCCATGTACTAGTAGCAGTTACGAAGGATAACTTGAGCTCTTAGACAATTAATTAATCCAAATTCAACGAATAGGTTATTTAAAACTGTGTTTTGTGAAGATTATTAGCTGGAATGCTAACTTTTTTTAAGAATCCAAAATCTCTTATTTTTGAGAACAAGACGATGGAAATTATCAAATAGGGTTTCAGCCATTTCACTGAGTAGGTCTCGTAACAGATTTAAAAAAATACCTGCTCATTCGAACAATTTGTTAGTACTTAGTTTTATGAGCTTTCAGTAAAGAAGAAAGATAATTAATAACAAAACAGGCAAGATGGGAAAAATGTGTAGAGGACATATGGAAAGCTTGCGTGATCATTATGGAAGAAATCACAGTAAAACGCGTGATTTAAATATGAGAAAATGCCACAGTGAAAAATAAACAAGAAAACCTGAGTGTTTTCAAGTGCTTTCATACACATCTTCAAAAGAATGGAATAAAAGAAGCAAGAGAAGCACATTTTATATGTTACAAAGAGTAGATAACAGCTTACTCAGTGAGATGTTATCTCAGTGAGGCAACACCTAACCCAGATTGAAACTAAATCTTCTGTTATCAGCTTAATAGGCCGTTTAGTGGCTTGAGTGTGACATGGAAAGTGTGACATCTCACTTGGTTTATCTCCAGATTTGATTTTCTGTAAGAAAATAAAAGGCGTGAAGAAAATGGTCAAAGGAAGCTCCGTCAACTTGCAAGATTGCCAGTTGAACATATTGCAGTAATCACTGGCTTCAAAATTCACCATAAGCACCTTAAACCTGACGGCGTCAGACTCGCATTATCTACCCTTCAAGATCATCCTCTATCCCAACTCTCTCGTGTGATTTCCTCTTTAAGGGGGGCTCCTTGTCGCGGTAAAGAGGCTATCGGTCTGAGGAATTGGACCTCTTGGTCTTCTTCCTCAGACCGAACCTAATTACCCCCCAATCCCCCCTCCCCTTTCCCATCTTCCCCATCCTCCCTTTTCCCTTTCCTCCTCCTCCTCATCCCTCCCTTATTTCCTTCCCATTTTTACCCTGGGAGCTTCTCTCCACAGGCTTTCTAGTTCCTAGGTAGGGGGAAAAGGGACCCGGGGGGGATCCCATTCCGTTGAGGTTCTCGGCGGTGGTGTAGTTGCCGTGGAATCTGGATCGCCCGGGATGTCCGATCCTCTCCGGGCTCCCCGGGGTGGCCTTGGGTATCTTTCGGGCGACGGTGTATCTCTGGAGGCCACCTTTGGTTCGGGGTGGTGGCCGAAAGGGGGTATGCTTGGCGGATATCCGGCCGCCCCCTCTTGTCCGCCAGGTGGGTGGTGGATGTGAGGTTGCTATCCCGGATTGCTGGTTTACTGGCATGAAGGGTAGGGTATGGCACAGGTTCCATGCAGCA
>WNWK01051353.1:0-12509 GCA_009830355.1 Cherax destructor
ACAAAGAGAAGTACCTTGAAATTGAGCTCAAAGTAGCGAAAATGTTCGATTTTGACGATGTTCAAGAGTAAACAAATCACACCATGCATCCAATACACATCAACTGGCGAGTCTAATATTCATGCACAAGTGCTCTAATATTATTTATACCATTTTACAATGATGCAGTTGTATACATAACAGTAAATCATCTATTTTTTGTGAGAATAAAAATTGAAAATGAAAAGCAAAAGTAATGTAAGAGGGGCCTGGAAACGTGACTAATGAACAGAGAAGACGTTATTTTAGTGCCAGGAATGTCTGCCTTGTTTATTCTGGACCCTATTTTGAAATTGGCATCGTTTGAAATTTGTGTGAAATTGGGCAAATTGCCATTTTCTGACCACTATTTTGGGTAGTTGTAATAGGTAAATAGGCGGTTTCTTGTACTCAATCGATAGAAGAAATGGAGTTCTAGCGAAATAGCTATAATTTTAGTTGCCTGAAACATTGGAATTTGCCGAAAATAGGGCTCAAAGTGGGCGAAATCGCCGATGCGTAAGTGTCATGGCTGCCGCTAACTTCGCGAAAGCATAATTCCGTTAGTTTTAAATCAAATTTCATAATTTTTGTGGCGTTATGATCGGAAAAAGATTCTCTATCATTTCATAAGAAAAAATAATTTTTTTTTTTTTTTTAAATTCTTGGACCCTGAGAACGAGTTTCGGAGACCCCCCTTGGACCCCAATAGAAATGAGTCACTTTGACTTTTTTGGGTTATCCTAGGTTCTCTACACATATGCTGCTATGTATGATAATCTATGTAATTGTATCTGTGTATACCTGTATAAACTTACTTCCATTCTGTCGACTGATTACAAGAAACCACCCATTCACCTATTTCAACTACCCAAAAAAGTGGTCAGAAATTGGCAATTTGGCCAATTTCACACAAATTTCAAAAGATGTCAATTTCAAAATAGGGTCCAGAATAAACAAAGCAGACATTCCTAGCACTAAAATAACATTTTCTCTGTTCATTAGTCACGTCTCCAGCCTCCTCTTATATTACTCATACATTCAAGTGCCAGATGAGCCTGGCCCATGGCTGGGTTCAAAGAGTAAAGAAACTCTTGAAACTCTTCAAAGGTACAGGCCTTCCCCCACATTTGCGAGGGTTAGGGGATCAAGAACCTTGCGAATGTTGAAAATTTTCAAATGTTTGGTGCACAAATATATTGTAGGGAAATATAATATTAGCATTTACTTTCCTAACAATACTGCTTCCTTAACCTATTGAACCATGAACAATCATAAAACACATGAAAACATCGTAAAATATTGTACTACAGTAGACCCTCATTTAGCACGGTAGTTACGTTCCTGAAAACGTCGTGTTAGCTAAACTCGTATTAGATAATTAAAGGAACTTATGGGAAATATAGGGTTGCGTTCCTGGTAGTCCCCAAAAAGCCAAACAAGTTTTTTTTAGACCAACAGATCTTACAAAAATAAAAGAGAATATGTAATTGTAGTTCATTATCGTGATGTATTATGTTGTTTTTACTGCTTAAGACTACAAATGTAACAGAAATAATAGTACAGTGGTACCTCGGTTAACGATATTTTTTCGTTCCAAAATGCTATTCAATTGCCATTACCAAACGAATTTATCCCCATAAGGAATAATGTAAAATAGACTAGTCCTTTTAGACCCCCAAAAATACACTTACCAAAGCATTTAAAAAAATAAACTTACATAAAAGGGCGAGTTTGGGGACCATCGTTAACCGAGGTACCACTGTATTTACCTTAAATTGTGGGTGCTGGTGTTTGTGGATGATTGTGAAGAGAGTGGAGAGTTATGCTGTGGCCCTACTGGGCTGAGGTGGATAGTAGAGGTTCTGGAACTGAAGTCGATGGTTGTACTGAGTGTCTCTAACTTTAAGTCATTCAGTAAGTCAGTCAAGTCATTCAGTAAGTCAGTCAGTCAAGTCATTCAGTAAGTCAGTCAGTCAAGTCATTCAGTAAGTCAGTCAGTCAAGTCATTCAGTAAGTCAGTCAGTCAAGTCATTCAGTAAGTCAGTCAGTCAAGTCATTCAGTAAGTCAGTCAGTCAAGTCATTCAGTAAGTCAATCAAGTCATTCAGTAAGTCAATCAAGTCATTCAGTAAGTCAGTCAGTCAAATCATTCAGTAAGTCAGTCAGTCAAGTCATTCAGTAAGTCAGTCAGTCAAGTCATTCAGTAAGTCAGTCAGTCAAGTCATTCAGTAAGTCAGTCAGTCAAGTCATTCAGTAAGTCAGCCAGTCAAGTCATTCAGTAAGTCAGTCAAGTCATTCAGTAAGTCAGTCAGTCAAGTCATTCAGTAAGTCAGTCAGTCAAGTCATTCAGTAAGTCAGTCAGTCAAGTCATTCAGTAAGTCAGTCAGTCAAGTCATTCAGTAAGTCAGTCAAGTCATTCAGTAAGTCAGTCAAGTCATTCAGTAAGTCAGTCAAGTCATTCAGTGTCTGTCAAGTCAGTCAGTAAGTCAGTCAAGTCAGTCAGTAAGTCAGTCAAGTCAGTCAGTAAGTCAGTCAAGTCAGTCAGTAAGTCAGTCAAGTCATTCAGTAAGTCAGTCAAGTCATTCAGTGTCAGTCAAGTCATTCAGTAAGTCTGTCAAGTCAGTCAGTAAGTCAGTCAAGTCAGTCAGTAAGTCAGTCAAGTCAGTCAGTAAGTCAGTCAGTAAGTCGCTCTTAGCCTGTAAAACTGATCTCCGTAAAAACACATAATGAAAAATATTTCGATAAACGAATTAGAAATTAGCAGTATTATAGTTATCCATGTGCTAGAAAAGAAAACGAATTCTGGTTTGTTAATAGAAAACTTAACTTTAGGGTTAGTCAGTCAGTAAGTCAGTCAAGTCATTCAGTAAGTCAGTCAAGTCAGTCAGTAAGTCAGTCAAGTCATTCAGTAAGTCAGTCAAGTCATTCAGTAAGTCAGTCAAAGTCATTCAGTAAGTCAGTCAAGTCATTCAGTAAGTCAGTAAATCAGTCAAGTCAGTCAGTAAGTCAGTCAAGTCAGTCAGTAAGTCAGTCAGTAAGTCAGTCAGTCAGTAAGTCAGTCACACAAACTTATGTTTACATCTTTTTATGTGTACAAAGTAACACTTTACGGCCACAGGTTATGTCTTGTCTAATATCTTTGTTTTCTTTGTTAATTCTAAGACTTAAATGCTTATACCTTTTCTTGCCACTTTGAGCAACACTGGTATGCCTACTGGGTGTCATGATTGCTTGGCAGATACAAGATATAGTAATTTAAAGATCAAAACAATTCACTCTCTCTTATTCTTCACAAACAGCTGGCTTGACTCGTATGAACTACGATTGCTGGGACGGTGGGGTGGTGTGTGGGTTTTGCTGGGGAAGGCGGGTGGTCTCCCCCGCTGAAGCACAACATTTGTTTTTCCTTCCTGCAAACTGTAAGTAAGTTTATTCAGGTATACTCAGATACAGTTACAAAGATTATCATACATAGCAACATATGTGTAGAGAACCTAGGATAACCCAAAAAAGTCAGAGTGACTTATTTTCATTCTGTCTGACTTTTTTGGGTTATCCTAGGTTCTCTACACATATGCTCCTATATATGATAATCAATGTAACTGTATCTCTGTATACCTGAATAAACTTACTTACAGTTTGCGGGAAGGAAAAACAAATTCCCTTTTCCTCTAAGCACGAGGATTGGGCTTACACTTGAAATCACTTGATGCATTACCGCAAAGGAGCAAGGTGAAGCGATCGTTTGCTGTCTTGAAGCGTGGTGCACTTTTCTCTTGCTGACTGATATAAGTTCATGTTGGCATTTTCTTCCATAAAACACTTCTCTCGTCAGCATTAAACACTTGATGTGGCTCATAGCCACCCTCAGTAGGACTCCCCCACTGACTCAATGGTTTAACCTACCTCAGGCGACCGCGCGCTCAAAAAATTTTCCCCTCCAGCAAATCGTGTAATATAAGGTTTACGTCGTGTTAGATAAAAATGTGCCGCAATTCTTCAATTGTGTAATACCCAAAACGCGCAACATAAAGTCGTGCTAAATGAGGGTCTACTGTATATACATACATGTTATGGTTTAATAACAAATAATGAACAAACAAAACACTCACCACTTGTAAGGTTAGGCAGACGAACTCTGATGACTTGTGATGATAATGACGATGATGGTGATGGTGATGATAGTTAGCCATGAAGTTACTGAAGACAGTTGAATGGAGGTGATTATATGGAGTGTAACTGCATTGCATGATGAGTCTAGTGTGTGGATTCTAACTCTTCACTGCCAGCGTCACTGCCGATAATAGGTGGTGGATCATCAGCATCGCTAGAGTCAGAATTAGTGGCGGAGCCAGATTCTGCCACAGGCTGAGGTTCAGGTGAGGCGGTAGGGGTAGCGGCAGGAGTAGTGGCAGGCTTCCTTGTGAAGAACATTGTGATGGGCAACTGAGACCGTTTCCTCTTCATATCTACAAACAGAGTTTTGTAGGGAATTATGCTCCTATCAATGTCGTTCATCACCTTCAAAGCCCTCAACATCGATGGGTCTATGTCGTAAAAAAATTGTTTGAGCTGTTCTGTCATTCTCATCGCTTCCCCTAGTTTTTCAAGGGTAAGGGCTTGAGGTTGATTGGCCTCAGCAACACTCTCCTCTTCTTCATCCTCATTCTCTGCCTGCACAATCTCCAACAACTCTTCATCATTTAGGCCCAGTGCATGTTCTTCAACCAGTTCTCTCACCTCACCCTCCTGCATGTCTTCCTCACTGTTTTGTTAACCTCGTCCTGAGGAGCAAATCCAACAAAATCATACACACACTCTGGCCACAAAGCCCTCCAACAACCATTCACTATCTGAGGGTGCAAATCCTTGACACTATCATGCACTATTGAGAGGCACTCAGCGATGGTGAATTTCTTCCAGTATTGAGTGACACTCGTATCTGGATCTGCATCCAGCACAGCGTGGAGCCTTTACATTGACCTTCATGTGTAGTAGGCTTTAAATGTAGCTATCACACCCTGATAAAGAGGTTGTATCAGGGAGGTTGTGTTTGGCGGCATGAACACAACCTCAACATCGTCACACATTTCCTCCAGTGATGGTGGGTGACCTGGAGCATTATCAAGAAGCAGAAGGATTTTTGTTTGGGAGGCCCTTCTCTTGTAGGTACGCCCATACCTCCGTCAGGAAGCAGTGGTTAAACCAGTCCATACAGATGACGTTGGTGGTCCATGCTTTCGGATTGTGCATCCAGAATACTGGAAGGAGATTCTTGTTGTGTCCCTTTAGTGCTCTGGGGTTGGTAGATTTATAAATAAAGCCTGGCTTTATCATGTGCCCAGCAGCGTTAGCACATAGCATTAATGTGCATTGGTCTTTCACAGCCTTGAACCCTGGTGCACTCTTCTCCTCCTTGGTGATGAAGGTCCTGGCAGGCATCTTCTTCCAATACAGGGCTGTATCCCTTCCCATCGATGATTTTTTTCAAAGCGCCAGGGAATGCAGCTGCTGAAACGTGATCTGCCGAACTTGATTCTCCACTCATCTTCAGGTTGTGCAGGGAGAACTGTCTCTTAAATTTATCAAACTATCCTTTACTTGCTAGGAAGTCAGGATGGGTAAGACGTTTTGGTTCTGCACTGGTGCTAGCCTCATCACTAGCCAACGTATCATACAAAGTATTTCTCTTTGCACGAATTGCATTGCTGTCTATGGGATTTCCTTTTCTATTTTGGTCTGAAATCCACACAAATAATGCTGATTCCATCTTAGACATCGCACTGTTTCTTACTTGTGACACTTGCTTGGCTGAGGGAGGAGCAGTAGGTGCTAGTGCCACCCTTATCTTGGCCTCATTTTTCTTGATAGAGCGCACTGTGCTTTCGTTTACATTAAATAATTTTGCAATGGCAGAACTGCTCAACTTACCTGCCCTACACTTGCCTAGCAATTTCACCTTCTGCTCCAGATTCATGACTTTCTTTGAGCGTTTAGAGGTTGGCTCATCAATAGTGGTTGCGGCTCGCTTGGGGGCCGTACTTGCACCACCACACAAACACACAGACAACACAGGACACACAAAAACACAGACCAATGCGAAGAGTAACTGGACAATGACTGAGTGTGTGGCGGACTGGTGGGCTGGCTGCTGGGCCAGTTGAGGGGGGTAAGAGGGAGGGTAGTAGGGTAGAGGGTATTATTATTATTATTATTACAGTGAACCCCTGCAAATCGAACGGTCTGATTATCGGCCGGCTCGAAAATCAATCGCTTTTTTCGGCCCAATTTTTGCCCGATTATCGGCCCGCGTACCAGACCTGTCCGCCTGCCTTGCGCTTGCGTGCCTTGTCATGCAGGCGTCGTGAGCCAGTCTAGCTTTGTTTATCACAATAAATTCATTGTGTTTAGTGCTTGTTTATTGATTGTGACTGTGAAATAAGCCACCATGTGCCCAAAGAAACTTCACAGTGGCAGCCCTTGGTAAAGAAAGTGACAAACATGATAGAATTGAAGAAAGAAATTGTAGCAAAGTACCAAAGTGGAGGAGGAAGAGAGGGGAGAATGTGCCTTCTTCAGTGATTCTACGATGTGTATGATTCTAAAGCAACACAAGTCGATAAAGGCTATAGCACCAGTCAGTGATAAAGTGTAGCATTAACAGTGTAGCAAGTAAGTTAAGCACTGAGACCAATGCCGCCCTCTGCCACCATCTCCTCCAAGGTAAGTGTAAATATTTCTTATTTATAAATTAAAGTGTAAATATTTCTTATTTATAAATTATGTACATTGTTTCAGTGTGAATAGTGGTGGAGCCTTCTGCTGCCACCCACCACCACCACTATATGTACGGCTTATGGTCAGTGGCCCTTATAAACCCAACAACAACAACACACTACCACCAGTCCTCACATTCGTAATGACATGTTTTATTCATTCTAGAGTATATACAGTGGACCCTCGCTATTCAAACATAATCCGTTCCAGGAGCTTGTTCTTAACACGAAATGTTCAAAAGGCGATTTAATATTTCCCATAAGAAATAATGGAAATGCAATTAATCAGTTCCTGCTGTCAGGAGGCATGACAAAATAGTACTTCACTATGAAGCTATTATCAACTCGACAGTTTATTTATCTATCATAATTCATCTAATATGACATAATAAACAATATAAAAAACATAAAAACCTGATATACACTCTAGAATGAATAAAATATGTATGTCATTACGAATGTGGTGGCTGGGGAGGACGGTGGTGGCGGGCATACTTGGTCCAGCTATGAAAACATCTTCCCATTCTTTCCTCCTTCAGACGTGTTAGTATAAGAGAAAACAAACGGAGTTTGTAATGCTAACTGCATTAGATCACTTCTAGTCGGCTTGACGGAGTGAACAGAAATCATACATGTCCAGGCTGGTAACAGCAACAACAACTGGTTTGTTTACAAAACTCCCGAACCTTCATTTAATTTTGTTTACTCACCTCGCACTCTACATTAAGAACTGCCTCTACCACCACTGCCTCTACCACCATTGCCTCTCACCACTGCCTCAACCACCACTGCCTCTACCACCACTGCCTCTACCACCACTGTCTCTCACCACTGCCTCTCACCACTGCCTCTACCACCACTGCTTCTACCACCACTGCCTCTACCACTGCCTCTTACCACTGCCTCTCACCACTGCCTCTCACCACTGCCTCTACCACCACTGCCTCTACCACTGCCTCTCACCACTGCCTCTACCACCACTGCCTCTACCACCACTGCCTCTACTACCACTGCCTCTACTACCACTGCCTCTACCACTGCCTCTACCACCACTGCCTCTACCATTACTGCCTCTCACCACTGCCTCTCACCACTGCCTCTACCACCACTGCCTCTACCACCACTTCCTCTACTACCACTGCCTCTCACCACTGCCTCTACCACTGCCTCTACCACTGCCTCTACCACCACTTCCTCTCAATACTGTCTCTCACCACTACCTCAACCACTTCCTTTCACTACTGCCTCTACCACTGCCTCAACCACTGCCTCTACCACTGCCCCTCACCACTGCCTCTACCACCACTGCCTCTACCACCACTGCTTCTACCACTGCCTCAACCACTGCCTCTACCACCACTGCCTCTACCACCACTTCCTCTACTACCACTGCCTCTCACCACTGCCTCTCACCACTGCGTCTACCACTGCCTCTATCACCACTGCCTCTATCACCACTGCCTCTCAATACTGCCTCTCACCACTGCCTCAACCACTTCCTTTCACCACTGCCTCTCACCACTGCCTCTACCACTGCCTCAACCACTGCCTCTACCACTGCCTCTCACCACTGCCTCTACTACCACTGCCTCTCACCACTGCCTCTACCTCTGCCTCAACCACTGCCTCTACCACCACTGCCTCTCACCACTGCCTCAACCACTGCCTCTCACCACTGCCTCTCACCACTGCCTCAACCACTGCCTCTACCCTCACTGCCTCTACCACCACTGCCTCTTTCCACTGATTCTACCACCACTGCCTCTCTCCACTGCCTCTACCACCACTGCCTCGCACTTAATGAACAAACTCCAAACAATTATAATTAAGTGTGAAATGTCTGGATGAGTGTGCAGGGTATTGTTCTCTCGAGTGTAAACAACACGGGACTGGCTCTCCACGCCTGGGCGGACAGCTCACGGACACACTTGTTCGAATTGTGATATTTTGTTCTCATGGCGATATCGATTTTCTTGTTCTAATGACGATATGTTCTATTGCTGAGCCGTTCGAATAGCGGGGGTCCACTGTATCATGTTTCTATGTTATTAATATTGTTTATTATGTCATATTAGATGAATTGTGCTAGATAAATAAGCTGTAGAGTTGATATTATTGTCATAATGAAGGACTATCTTGTCCTGCCTCCAAACAAACTCTCCTGCCTCTCTCATATGCTAACAAGAGTCTTCAATAATGGTAAAACTAATTTAACTGTTGATTTATGCATTAAAATTAGTGCTTTATATTTATTTCTCATTGTTTTCTGTATGTAAAACTATAGTATTTATTCTTTAAAAAAATGAATTTTTGGTGAATATTTTGGGGTGAAACGGATTAATTGTATTTACAGTGAGCCCCCGGTTCTCGTGATTAATCCGTTCCAGAGGGCTTAATGAACACCGAATATTACGAACTCCGAATCTATTTTTCCCATAAGAAATAATGGAAATAAAATTAATCCGTTCCAGACACCCAAAAGTACAATACAATAGTACAATACAATACAATTTTATTTCATTGCTCGTGTACATAGGTTTACATTACAATCATAAATTGAAGTGCAAGGAGAGCCTCTGGCATGCCTTGGCATTAGGGGCAGCTTAATCTAATTGCTTATAGACTATGAACATAATATTAGAGTAATTGAGTGAGTTTGTATTGGTAGATCGTTCAAATTATGATATGATGATAATACATTGTTCATTACAAAATGATGATAAACATTGTAACAAGTGTTTAGTAGGATGGAACATAATAGTAAAAATTAAATTATCTTAATGAAAATAACATTGAGGATTTTGAGAGTAATTTACAGTTTGAGTATTTTGTTTAGGGTGATTAGGTAGTAACATAATAGTAAAAATTGAAAATATTTTATAGGAAAATAACTGAGCATTTTTGAAAGCAATTTACAGTATAAGTATTTAGTTTAGGGTGAGTAGGTGGTTTTTGAGAAGAGTCTTAAATTGATTTTCAGACAAGGTTATTTTAGCATTTCCTGGTAATGAGTTCCAGATTCTGGGCCCTTTATGTGCATAGAATTCTTACATAGATTGCTATGGACACGGGGTACATCAAAAAGTGATCTGTATCTTGTGTTATGGTCATGGGTCCTATTAACCCTTTGGGGGTCGACAGGCCTTCTCAGGAAAGTGTTCCTGGGGTCGAAATTTTTTTGGAAAAAAAAAAAAACATTTTCTCATGAAATGATAGAGAATCTTTTTCCGATCATAACGCCACCAACATTATGAAATTTGATAGAAAACTAACGAAATTATGCTTTCGCGAAGTTATCGGTATCTATGACACTGACGCATCGGCGATTTCACCCACTTCGAGCCCTATTTTCGACAAATTCCAATGTTTCAGTCTCCTAAAATTATAGCTATTTCGCTAGAACTCCATTTCTTCTATCGAATGAGTAGAAGAAACTGTCTATTTACCAATTTCATCTACCCAAAATAGTGGTCAGAAAATGGCAATTTTCCAATTTCACACAAATTTCAAACGATGCCAATTTCAAAATAGGGTCCAGAGTAAACAAGGCAGACATTCCTGGCACTAAAATAACATGTTCTCTGTTCATTAGCCACGTCTCTAGGCCCCTCTTACATTACTTTTGCTTTCCATTTGAATTTGTATTCTCACAAAAATAGAAGATTTACTGTTATGTATACAACTGCATCATTGTAAAAATGGTATAAATAATATCAGAGCACTTGTGCATGAATATAAGACTCGCCAGTTGATGTGTATTGGACGCATGGTGTGATTTGTTTACTCTTGAACATCGTCAAAAATCGAACATTTTCGATACTTTGAGCTCAATTTCAAGGTACTTGTCATTGTCATACCAATCAAAATCATCTCCATTTCTGTAATATATCTTCTATTCTATCAAATGAGACCAAGAAAACGAGAATACATCAATAAATACCATACGAAAATCGACTGCAAAGTCGCTGTTTTAATCGAAAAACGGTCAGAGTTTTTTTCTTCATTATGCAGTGTGTACTGCAGGATTTTTTTATACTGCGCACACTGACCACACAGACCCATTCTTTCATATGTATGCCTACCAGACGTTTTCTGCTTAAATTGAGGCCGCTAGAATTTGGGCGTACTAGTACGGCACCAACCCCTGCTCGTAAAACGTACTAGTACGGCACCGACCCCGAAAGGGTTAAAGTTGGTGAGGAGAATTTTGAGCGGAGGGTTTATATTAGAATGTAGAGTTCTATGTATGTAGTAGGCACAAGAATAAGTGTGAATGTTCTTTATGGTGAGTAGTTTTAGGCTTTTGAATATTGGTGGAGTATGCTGTCTAGAGTGGGAATTTGTTATCATTCTGACTGCAGCCTTTTGCTGGGTTATGAGTGGTCTAAGGTGATTTAATGTTGTTGATCCCCATGCACAGATTCCATAAGTGAGATATGGGTAGATGAATGATTGATATAGTGCAAGGAGTGTTGATTGAGGCACATAGTAGTGTATCTTAGATAATATGCCTACTGTCTTTGAGATTTTCTTGGAAATTTGTTGTATGTGTGTTTGGAATTTAAGGCTACTGTCAATGTGGATTCCTAGGAATTTTCCCTCTTTCAGTCTTTTGATGGGTGAACCGTTGAGTGTTATGTTAAGTGGAACATTTGTATCTCTGTTTCCAAACTGTATAAAGTAGGTCTTGTCAGTATTTAGAGTAAGTTTATTAGTCGTCATCCATGTTGATATTTTCTGTAATTCAGCATTAACAGTATTGGCCAGAATGACTGGATTTGGGTGAGAGAAGACATATGTTGTGTCATCTGTAAATAATATGGGTTTGAGTAGTTGTGATGCAATAGGTAGGTCATTGATGTAAAGGAGGAATAAGAGTGGACCCAGTACACTTCCTTGAGGGACTCCGACTGTAATTTGCTGTGTGGAAGAGTTCGCTCCTTTTGTGTACACGAATTGGCTTCTGTTACTGAGGTATGACTTTATGTAGTTGAGCGAGTGCCCTCTTATACCATAGTGTGCTAGTTTTGTCAGCAGTGGAACTTCTTTCTTCTCAAGTGCGGTATATATTAACTCTAGCATGTGTATAATGGCATCATTTGTGCTTTTGTTGGTCCTGAATCCAAACTGACGGGTTGAGTATGTTGTGTGAGATGAGGTAGGAATAGATCTGTCTATGAATTAATTTTTCAAAGAGTTTAGAGAGCAGTGGTAAATTAGATATTGGTCTATAATTATTCAAGTCTGTTTGATCACCTCCTTTATGGATCGGGGTGACCCATGCTATTTTGAGAATTGATGGGAATGTGGAGGTTTCAATGGATTTATTCAACTTTTCTGGTAATATTACAAAGTGGGGTGTACTTATATTATTTATACATTTTATGAAGTAGATATTACAAGATGGCCAATAATATGCCTAGGTATGCCTAGGCTTTTCAGGCAGTCTTATGATAGGTCTTACTCAATAGTGACACAATGATTATACTGGTATTAAGGTTAGGTAATTGAAGTGATTAACTAGGTTTACAAAATTGAGGTTTACAAAATTGAGGTACTGAAATTCATACATTTAAGAATTTAACAATTAGTTTATATATTAATGATAAAGGGGATGTATTGGCATAATACCATTACTATATTGGAGTGTCTTAGGCAAACTTATGACTAGCTTAAAAATTATGAATCTTTGTTTTTAAAAAATTTTTGGGTT
>WNWK01051354.1:0-12508 GCA_009830355.1 Cherax destructor
TGAATGACAAAATTAGACACTCAGTACAACCATCAACCTTAGGGTTCCCAAACCTCTACCATCCACCTCAATGGGCCACAGCATAACTCTCCACTCTCTTCACAATCATCCACAAATACCAGCACCCCAAAATTTAAAGGGTAAATACTATTATTTGTTACATTTTTAGTCTTAAGCAAAATAAAAAAAACATAATACATCACGATAATGAACTACAATTACATATTCACTTTTTTTTTTCAAATCTTTGGTCTAAAAAAATTTTTCTTTTTTGGGGCTCCAGGAACATAACCCCAATTTCCCCTAAATTCTTTTAAAAATTTTCTAACACGAATTTTTCTAACCCCGACTTTTCAGGAACTAACTAAAGTGCTAAATGGGCTATTATCAGTGGACCCCGGGTTTATTTCTGCTCCCCCCTCAAACAAAATTTTGTAAGTGTATTTTTTAAATTCTTTTTAAAAAATTAAATTTTTGGGGGCTAAACGGACTAATCTAATTTTTATTCCTTATGAGAACAAATTGTTCGGTAAAGGCCTTTTGAAGAGCATTCTGGAATGGAAAAAGACAAAATCTAAAAGGGGCCCTGTATACAGAAGGGATTACTTTTGCCCCTTCTCCTGGCATTTAGCTGCCTCTTACAACATGTATCCTTGGAGGAAAATTCTGTTCCCACTTCCCCATGGAGATAAATTGGGAAAAAAACAAGAACAAGAACTAGTAAGAAAAATAAAAAAAACCCCGAAGGGTTACTCACTAGGCAGGATGGTGTACCCCCCTGGGGGTTGCTGTCTCCCAAACCCTCTTTTACCTAGTCTTTAAACCCCTTTTCAGGGTCCAAGGCCATTTTAAAGGGGGGTGAAAAGTGCCCAAAATTTTAAAAAAAAAAAATTTTATTTTTTTTGAAATGGTGGAAATTTTTTCGAAGGAAAAAAAAAAAAGTACGAAATTTGAAAAAAATTTTTAAAATTTCCCTCCCCACAATTTTGATGTTTTCAGCGTATTTAGACCCAAATTTTGGGGGACCCCCTTTTTAGGCCAATTATTTTTTTCCCCAGTCAAAAATTTTTCTTCTATTTCACTAGTATTATTTCATTATACCCCATTGAGCACAAAAATGATCAACTTTTCAACTACAAAATAAAGTGATTAAAAATTGGTAATTTGAATTTAACTCAAAGAAAAAAAATACCCCAATTTCAAAATGGGGTGCAGAATAAACAATGCGGGGCATTCCTGGCACAAAACTAACATTTCCTCTGTTCATTAGTTACGTTTTCATTTTTAAAAAAAATTCCTTTTTTATTTTTTTTCACATAATGAATTTTTTTTCAAACCAAAAAAAAGATTTACTGTTATGCAATATTGTAATAATTGACAAATAAATCACCACATTTGTGAATGTATATTAGCCCCAAACCGGGGAGTATTAGACGTGGAGGTCATTTTTTTTATTCTTGAACAGGAAAAAAAATTTTAAAATTTCTGTATTTTACTCATTTTTCCCCTTTCCCAGTTCAAAAACCCCAAACAAAATTTTCCCCAAATCTGTAGTATATCTTCCGTTCTATCAAATGATACCAAGAAATCGCAAATACAGTGGCCCCCGGGTTTTTAAAAACTTACCCTGAAGTCTGCTAAATCCCAAACCCAAGAATTTACCCCCTTAAAGGGAAAAAAAGTCACGGGGGTTGTTTTTTCCCAGCCCCCCAAAAAACCCACAAGCATTTAAAAAATTTTTACTTACATAAATGTAAAATTTTGGGGGTTTTTAGAAACTGGGGTCCACTGTACAGTGGACCCCCCCTCGGAAAAAAATTCATTCCAAAGCCTGCTAAAATCTTTTCCAACAATTTATTTCCCTTTTAAAAAATAATGTCATGGGGGGGTCTTTTTTGGGCCCCCCCAAAAAATACACTTCCACAAGCATTTTAATATTTTTCCAAAAATTTTAAATTTTCCGGGGGGCCGAGGGGGGGTCCACTGTCAACTATAAAAAAAATACAAAAAAAAATGGAAAGTCCTTTTTAATCAAAATTCGGTTTCAGTTTTTTTTTTCATTAGCACTGTGCTGCAGGATTTGTTTTTTGGGGGGCCCCTTTTCCACAAAATTTTATTCTCTCATATCTAGGCCCAAAAAGCTCAAAGTTATCTGAGGAGCGGGAGTCATGACATAGAATACGGCACGGACCCTGAAAGGGTTAATTATTATATTCACAAAAAGGGAAAAACCAGATTCACTAAATTTTTCAATTTCCAACAAGGAGGCGAGACATTTTAAACCCCTTTTAACTGTGTCCAACATACTAGCATGGAAGTGATAACTGCACCCAATGTACTAGCATGCAAAATTTTTTTGGGCCCTTCATGTCCCCCCTCCAATTTTTTTTTTACCTCCGCTCAACTGTTTTGGTCCCCCTACAACCTCCTCATGCCTTTAAAAAATCTAAGACCAGGCAGGTCCATGCAGCATCACAGGGTAACACTGCCAAAAAAAAGCATAAATAAACAATGAAACAAGGACCTGATATTCCACCACCAGCTTCCCTGCCAGCAACCAGGGTGTGGAACTGAGAGAGATCCCTTTATTTTTTCCCAAATTTATTACAATTTCATGATACTAATAGTGGAATTCAGCCAATAAGCACTCCAAGTAGATTTAACCAAGGATACACCAAAAAGGTAGGCCCCCCGATTTCCCTTAACCCGGAGGGACTCACTTTTTCGGGGAGGTTAGGGTTCCGGGACCCCCGCAAAGCAGACATCACCGGGAAAAACCCGAATGCCATTTTTTTTCCCCTTATAAATTTTTTTGATAACAAGTTTAAAAACACATTTTTGTTTGCAATAGAACTAAGATTAAAAAAAAATAAAAAAAAAAATACACACACAGTACACCTGTAGGTATGTAGCCTAGGCGGACTACATACCTACATCTACCGGGTTACACCTGACTTCCTACAAATAATTTCTCCACCTCCCCACCCCACATTAAGACTACAAATATTTTAAGGGGAATGAATGTACTTTTATGTATTTTTTCTTTTTTTTTTTTTTAATGCCTAGTTCTATTACTAAATATGTTAGTGTAAACTTTTAAAACCCCACCCGTTGTGGAATCTATTGTGGCTTTGGGGGTCCATTTGGGGTTTAGTGGCCAGGATGTGGAAGAGTTGGTGGACAACCACAGGGGAGCTAACCACCAAAAAGCTGCAACACTATAGTTTCTATAAAATTTATTTTTTGTTAAATTTTTGGGTGTCTGGAATGGATTAATTGGATTTACATTACTTATGGGAAATATTACTTCGGTTTTCGTCCGTTTTGGTTTCAACCGACCTTCTGGAAACGGATTAGGGCCCCAAAAACGGGGGTTTCCCCTGTATATACACACACCCCCCTGAGTTTTCTTCTATTTTCTTAATAGTTCTTGTTTTTGATTATTCCCCCTTTTCTTCATGGGGAAGTGGGCAAATTTTTCCTCCATGCCAATGCGTGTTGTAAGAGGTGACTAAGATGCCGGGAGCAAGGGGGAATAACCCCCTTTTTTGTTTAATTTAAAAAAATTTTAAAAAAGAAAATTTCGTTTTCTTTTGGGCCCCCGCCTTTGGGGGGATATGGCCGGGGTTTTTTGAAAGAAGAAAAAATTGGGGTGTCCCCTTGCTGGGAATGACGACAATGACAACAACTTATTTTCCAAGAAAGATTAATGAATCGAATGCTAAGTGAAAGCCACAAGTTTATTTAGGGATGACAATGTGTTAGAGGCATATTTTAAAGAGAAGCTGCAAAAGCTGGTGTAATGATGGGTCTTTTAAACTGTGATACTCCTCAAGGGAAAAGATGTCTACTGTGACCTTGGCAATTTAGATAGATCTCCTTTAAGAAAAAAGTATGAACAACTGTGATCTTGCATGCAATAGTATGATCCTTCTGGGAAAGGGAAAAAATTTTGAGATACTGAGATCTTGTATAGTAATTTTGATCCTTCTGAAGGAAGTGATAGAAAAAAACTGAGATCTTTTATGCAGTACTATGAGCCTTCTGAAGGAAGAGATACATGATACTGAGATCTTGTATGCAGTACTATGATCCTTTGGGAAAAAAGAGAAAATGATACTGAGATCTTTAAAAAAGTACTTTATACCCGAAGAAAAGATACATGATATTGAGATCTTGTATGCAGTACTATGATCCCTTCTGAAAAAGAGATAAAGATACTGAGATCTTGTATGAAGTACTATGATCCTTCTGGAGAAAGAAATGAGATACTGAGATCTTGAATGCAGTACTATGATCCTTCTTAAGGAAGAGACATGTGCTACAAATGAAACACTAAGAATACTAACCTGTTTGACTCGAACTTGTCAGTCTGATAGAAAATATAATCTAAACAGCCAAGAAGCCTGTGGTATAGTTGGTGTATGGTGGACACCCACACGCACTGTCAAGCTCTAAATTAGGGTTTCAGACTGACACCATTCACCAGCTCACTCGATTCTGAAAACAGAAATGGGTTATACTTTAGTTATCCTTATAAGTACAGCAAACCCTCAATTTAACTGACTGATGGGGGACAAGTAGAAGGTGACTGGTAATGGTGACTGTGGTATATAGAGAAGGGGAAACAAATTAATAGGTTACTCGAAGTGTGAAGCTAGTCTTTTTCTCATACCCCAGAGAACCAGGCTTGTGATAAGTTATTTCATCTCATCCTCTCAAAAGCAGTGAACTTCGAAAAAATTTAGAATGCTTAACAATTCGCAAATGAGTGAAATTATTTACAAACATTATCTCTCAGGCCAGAACAGTAAACTTAAGAGAATTAAATTTTACTCATAAAATGTGGTATGTACTTACTGATGTTCCAACCTATCGTCAAAATCAATAAGCTGGTGGTCATGAGTCGGTACACACCACACTCAGGTGTGCTGTTAAATCCCCACAGAAGATTAATGATACTTTTTCAGGATGCTACAATAAAATAATGAAGTTACGATTTAATGAACATAAACATAAAGAAAATATATGTACAGTGGTACCCGACTTACGATTTTTTTTCTTTCCCAGAATGCTGTTCAAGTGCCATTACCAAACGAATTTATCTCCTTAAGAAATAATGTAAAATAGACTAGTCTGTTTAGACCCAAAAGTACACTTAAAAGCATTTAAAAATAAACTTACATAAAAGGGTGTGTTTGGGGACCATCGTAAGTCGGGGAACCATTTTGTACTAGTAAACTCTCAATTTAACAGACTAATAAGAAAGGGATAATGGCAATTGTGGTGGAGAGATTAGATTATTGTGCCATGAATGTAACAATGATGGGCAATTAAGTAAACAATGGACTATGTTCTTTTTTTGACTGGACTAAACTCATTTCATTTTCATCTACACTTTTAATCACTCATGTATGTATATTGGTTTCTTTAAACAAAATGGCCGTACCCATCGGGCAGGGGGCCCAAAAGAAAAACAGTTTCTCTTTTTAACTTTAGTAATGTATCAGGAGAAGGGGTTACGCTCCCTTTCTCCTGCATTTTAGTCCCTCACAACATGCATGGCTGGGGAAAATTCTGTTCCACTTCCCCATGGGAAAAGGGGAAAAAAACAAGAACAGTAAGAAAATAGGAAAAAACCCGAGGGGTGTATATATTAATAACACAGGTGGGGGTTTGAACCCCTAGATCTAAAAACCCCGTGGGCCCGGGGTTTGGGTTTTAAAAATTGATGGGTTTAACCCCACCCTTATGGGTTTTCAATTGTGTATCTTGGGGGAAAAAAAAGTTTGCTTGTTTGTTTGTTTATGAATCAACTACCCCCAAAAGATTTTTTTTAGTATTTCCCCTAGTCAAAAACTGAGGTTTTAAAATCAAGGGTTTTTTCTGTACATACATTATACAGTACCTATAATGTATAAAAAAATAAATAAATAATTAAAAATGCCAAAAGCCCCTTTCCCCAAAGGGAGGATGGGGGAAAAATTTTTAAATGCTTTAATAGAAATTTCCCAAAGTGAGGAAAAAATTTGATTAAAAATATAAGGAACCCTTTTGGGTTTTTTTGTTAAATTTAATATATACATATAAGGGGGTTAAAAACCCCCAAATCTAAAATTTTTTAAGTTTTTTGAATTTTGTAATGTTTTTTGGGGTTTTTAAAGAAAACCCCATAAAATTTTTTTGGGAAAAATTTTTGGGTTGGATTTGGGAGAACTTCAGGAGTAAGTTTTGGGGAAAGGGGGTCCATGTACAGTGGAAAAAGTAACAAAGGAAATAAAATTTGTAAGATAAAAGGGTTTTTAAAAAAGGGGGTTTGGGGAAAAAAATTAAACCCAATTTTTTTTGGAGGTAAATTGGGGAAGGGATTGAGAGATTTGGGAATTTAATTATGATTTAGGGGGCCCAGAAATTTTTTAAAGGAATGGTGCCCAAAAACAAATTTGGGGTTTATAAGGTGGGGGGAAAAATTAAATGAAATTTTTCAATTTTAATTAAAGGATAATGAAAAAAAAGGTTTTGGGGGTTGCAATAAAAAAGCGATAAAGGATAAAAATTTTTAGAAATTTTTTAAAATTTTTTTTGAAAAAGTATAAAAATGAGTATCCCCAAACCCCTATAGTCCAACAATAAATCTCTCCCCGTAAAACTAACATCACAGTAAAAAAACCCTTTACACATACCTTTCTAATTTCCCATAAAGGCTTTTTTTGGGCCCCCAAAACCTTTCTTCCAGCAAAGTTTGTATCTTTCATGAATAATAATTTTTCTCTTCAACTGTCTGCCCATTTTTTTATTTTACTAAAAATAATTCCTCTTTTTTTAAACCCTTCATCATACACTAGGTAGTGCTCAGGATGAACTGCCCATCCTCTAATACCTGATAGGGTTTGGGGTGGTTACACCGCTCCCACCCCAAAGGGGAAAGCGGGGGCTCATTTTCCCAAGGGGAAAAAATTACTAGTATAAAATTTAAAAAAAAAGGAGTGTGGTGAAAGTGTTGAATGATGATGAAAGTATTTTCTTTTTTGGGGGTTTTTTTTCTTTTAGGGTCACCCTGCCTCGGTTTTGGGGGGCGGGCCCCTTGTTGAAAAAAAAAAAAAAAAAATTTTGATTAATTTGTTACTTTTAATGTTTCCCTTTTTTCATTTAGTATAAATTTGTACATCTCCTGTAAAGACACATACCACACATAAAAAACCCAACCCTCAAACTTGTATCCACCAGCACATACCCAGGTAATCCAGCATACTGCTCTCTTTGTGCACTTTTTTAAAATCATTTTTTTTTTTTTTTTTTTTTTGGTGAACGAATTTGAGGGGGGTATGTAAAAAAAAGGGAAAATTAAAAATGAACATGGGGGAAAAAGCCAGGTGATGAGGGAAAAAAAAATTTATGTAATTATAGTTTGTAATGACTGGAGGGAGGGGGTATGGAGGGAAATGAATGTGTTCAGATATTTGGGGAGTGGACTTGTCAGCAGATGGTTCTAGAAAAAAAAGGTGAACCATAGAACTGATGAAAAAAAGGTGAAACAGTACAGTGGGGAGTCTGTGAAGAAAGAAAATTATCCATGGAGGCAAGAAGGGGAAAAGCACAAGAGCATAGTGGTGCCAATGCTCTTATATTGGTTTATTTTGTGAAGAATGGGTTTTGAATGTTGCAGCAAGCAGGAGGCTAGAGGCCTGAGGGCAAAGGGGCTGGGGGAAAATTATGCAGCAAATCCAAACTCAGAGATTGGGGGGGCAAGGGTTTTAAAAAATATTATTCAGAGGGGGTAAAGGGGGGTTGTTGAGGTGGTTCAGACATTTAGAGAGGGAAAAAAATAGGATGACTTAGAGGGCATATAAATCTGTAGTGGAGAAAAGGGGGGGGTAGAGATCACCCCTTTGTTTTAGAGATGGAATAAAAAGGGTTTTGTGTCCAAAAAACTTAGACATCCAGCAAACATTTTGTGAGCATGTTAGATAGGGGGAGAGGATTGAAAATTTCTGGAGTGGGCAAGGTAACACTTAAGAGGGAGTGTGGGGCAAGGTAACATTTATGGGGGAAATGTGAGCAAAAAGGGGGCATTTATGAGGGGGTGAAAGCAAGGTAATATTTGGGGAATTCAGGGAAAAATGGGGTTTGCTGGACTTGAGCAATGGGGGTGAAAGCAGTGCCCAAAATTGAAGGAGGGGGGAGACATGTTGCATTGTTGAACTGAACAGCATGCCCCCTGACAAGACAGTGATGGGTGAGTGATGATGAAAGTGTTTCTTCCTTTTAGGTCACCTTGCCCTTTATGGGAAAAAGGCTGATGTGTTAAAAAATGACAGTTGTGGTTAAACAGTGTGTCAGCATGAAAAAATGTACCCAAGTTCAACACAGGCATTGGTGGTGAAGTGTAGGTGTTCCATGTAAAAGACCGTGTTGGTGGATTGTGTCTGGAACAGTTACAAATGTTTAAAGTGTATACCAGGCCCAAGAGTGGGAACAAACTGACATGTCCCCCTCTTTATCTGTCATAAAAAAATGCAAAAATACAAGGTCCAACACCGCACAACACATGCGCTGCCAAACTGATGCCCAAATACCCTCTCATTTGAGATATGGTGATCCCTTTCTAACTGCACTTTGTGCTACTGACAAGAAGAAATGGGTTCACACATCAGGAAACCAGATAAGTGCAGAGATATGCATTATATGTGTGGGAATGGAAACCCGCTGTGTATGAGCTGTGTTTCAGGGACTTCCACAGACTGCAACAGCTCTAAGGAAATGACCAGTGTTTGTATATACATGTGCAAATGGATGAGTGTGTGTATATGTTTGTATGAAACATTGTTTATAAACAAATATACTATTGACACTTTTTGCACAACAAAGACACAATTGTATTAATATTGGTAAAATTACTAAAAATATGTTAAGTAAAAGGACACAAATGCAACTAATATGACATTTTATTGTGGCAACATTTGCTCAGGAGAGGAAATGTTCCAAAAAAAATTCTTATTCTTTTGTTTTACAAAAAGACATAAGCATGAAAAAAGGGGAACACTCAGCAGGCCTACGGGCCCCTGAAGGCGGGTCGAGGCAGGACTTTGGGGGCGTGAAAATGATGTAATCCACAGTTCTTATGGGGAAAGTGAAAAATCTGGAAAAATGAAAAAAAAAAAAGTGAAAAGTGAAAATTTTTTTAATACACAGCTCAGCAATGACCTTCAATTTCCACTCTCATATCTTGGTAAAGTCTAAAAAAAAATTTCATTGTTTTGTTTTATTACTAAGGTGGCCCATCATAATCGGGAATCAGTTACCCGGTTTCCCATCAGTAACCCGGCACTAATTTCTGCTAGCATAATTTAAAATTTTCATCATTATACGCTCAAATTTCATCATTATCCCGACTCAGAAATTGTGCAGATTTTAAACCCACACCCAAACCAATGGAGGAAAAACAGTGAAAAAAATGGGGAAGTGTGGAGTCTCTTTTGATAGGTTAATTAAGTGTATTCTAACCTAACCACTCTGTAATCCGGCAAACTCACTAACCCGGGCCCAACTGGGCCCCAATAATGCGGACTTTTTTTTAAATTGTTATAAAATTTGGGCCACTAAAAAATTACACACATAAAGGGCTTTATTACTAAGTAAAAAATTTTTATTCTTGATTCAAGAGGTTGGGCTCCCTCCCTTTCTTGGGTCAAATTTAAATTAACCCCATTTCCCGTGTGCTTTATGACTCCTTGGGTTTATACCTTTGATATCCGTTGATAAATTTATTGGCTTTCCCCTCTCCAATTTGGGCCCCTGGGCCAGGCTTGTCTGGTGTTTGGGACCAATGAGCTTTACTGCTGAGGCTTGCTGGCCTATACATCCATCACATCCTGGTTGACCCAAACAATTGGAGAAGATATTTTTAGTTTTCTCTCAAAGACTTCTACACTTTTTCCCCAATTTTTTTATTTTCTGGTAAGATTTTAAAAGGGTCTGGGCCTACAGATGTTGATACAATGATCTGTTATTGCTTTCACTGGGTCTATTTTACTTTTTCTTCCATATTAGACCCCTAATTAAAATAATCATAATACCTAATTTTAAAATATGAAACAATGCAAAATGTGGAAAAAAGATACATCAATATTTGACTCTAATAACATATACTGTATTACTTATTGCAGTTCGGTGGCTGTGTTCATTTTAAAGGTTTTCTACCTTTGGGTTTTTGAGGCCGGGGGTTAAATTTCTAGTGATTTTTTTGATCATCAAACTATTCTACTCACTGCCTACAAGTCTACAGTGGACCCCGGTGGTCCTTTTTTAGAGAATATGCAAGTGCCATTACCAACGATTTTTCCCTTAAGAAATAATAAAGTGATGTCCTTTTAAACCCCCAAAACTACATTAAAGCATTTAAAAAAAAACTTACAAAAAAGGCGTTTTTTGAGCAGGACAACCCCGGGGTTCACTGTACATCACAACCATCACAACCTGGCTGATCAAGTTTGCATTACAATCAACGTTCTTAAAACAAGAACTAAGCAGTTCCATAAAGTGGCAACCTTGTTTCAAGGCATGACTTTTGTAAAAACTGAAGACAGATCCTGCCTGCAGCAGACGAAATATCAGCATCTGGGTGAAAAGTACAGGTGGGTAATACCAACACAATGAGCTTTGATGGATTTTCCCCCTCCCCAGCCGCTCCCCAATGAAAATAAACACCATATAAAATAGTTATTATTGGTAAACAGATCACAAATGATGCTGTCTGAAAGTTGTCACATCAAATCAATGGAAAATTCAAACTTTCTCCTATCATTTGATTACCACCTGGGGCTTTTCTTATATGACTTTCCCGGGAGCTCTCTAGCTTCTTAAAATTTTTTTTTTTTTAGCACACTTGCTCCCCACTAAAATGGGGACACAAAAAAAGAAACACATTCCCAAAAAATCTTTAACAGTTGTTGCCAAAATGCACAGACCTTACAATTGAAATTTCCCTCTAACAATCCCCCCCTACTAGTCTTCATATAAGGGCTTACTGCAACAGCATTTACAAATTTATGAATTGTTAACAAAAAAGGGAATGAGTTGTTTACATGTTATTTGGCTTATTTTTGCACAATGGGAGAATTCCCGCAAGTTAAAGTGGATGTATTTTACAGTATTTACAATAGGCAATGGCTGGGTAATTTTCAGGTTTCTGGTAATATTCCCCTGTGGGGAACTAGGCATTTGTTGAACATTTTTAAGTTGTTTTGAATTCATGATTTTTTCCCTTCAAGTACATAAGTACATAACATTTCAAAGGGGTGACAATGTTCCTCTGGGGGAGGGGGAAATTCATGTTCAGTTAATTCTGCATCAGCTGATGATGTGAACTAGGTTATTTTGGAGCCAAAACCCGACAGTAAAAATCTCCTGATTTTTTTGGACATCCCATGACATGTGGGTTTTTCCCGCATGATTAAATAAGTAGGAGAAAGACCATTCATTCTCCCTCCACCTCAAATCAATAAAATTCAGTTAAAGTTCATTTTATATTGTTCTCAAATTATGAGTTGATGGCACAAAACTTGTAACATAATCTCTCCTTGAAGGAATACACCCCAATTCATGGGGTTTTTTTGGGATTTGAAAGGGCCCAAAGTGAAAGGGAAAAATGCAAAAGATGTTCCTCCCCCTTTTAAAATTTTACCATATCTGTCTATGGTTAAGAGCATTTATAGATGATAAAAATTTTTTACAACTAAGGCATTCCTTTAGATAAATGACACAGTTCACGAAGGATAGAAGTTCAACTGTTAATGCATGCACCAATTTCTTCAAAACCATCACTTTCATGATAACAGCACTACCAGCTGCCAGCAGATCGTGGACAAAGCCATTAACACAATTTGGAGGGGGTTTTGTTTTTTTTTAAATTTTTTTTCCTAAAATTTGGAGAGGTTATCAGGTTTTTAATATCTCTAAGGAATCAATAATCTAGTTGAATAGGAAATTTTTGGATTTTCTAATGATCATGTGGTGTTCAGGTATCACTTCATTTTCTTGGAAATGGGCCCAACCTCAGTGCTGCAATTGGAGAATCTTTATTTGTGATTCTCCCCTTCTGGCAAAATAACTACCTCAGTGGGAGATGGTTGTGTAAAAAAATTATAATGTAGATAATTCTGATTATTCATAGAAATCAATATCTGCTTCTTCTTCTTTCAACAAACTGGCCGCATCCCCCTGGGCAGGGTAAAAAGAAAAACAAGTTTCTCATTTTTAAATAGTAATTTACAGGAAAGGGTTAAGCCCCTTCTCCCGCATTTATCACCTCTTGGGGCACGCATGGTTAGGAGGAAAAAATCTGCTCCACTTCCCCATGGAAGAAATCAATATACAGTGGACCCCAGTTTGAAAAATTCATCCAAAACTGCTCAAGTGCCATTACCCCAAGATTTCCCTTTAAGGGAAAAATGTCATAGGGTTTGTCCTTTGCCCCCAAAATACTTTTTCCCCAAACCACTTTTTCAAT
>WNWK01051355.1:0-12508 GCA_009830355.1 Cherax destructor
GATTTACGTAAAGCTTTTGATACAGTTGACCATGATCTGTTACACCTAAAATTATCACACTATGGTATAAGAGGGCACTCCTCAACTACCTAAAATCATACCTTAGCAACAGAAACCAATATGTGTACACAAATGGAGCTAGCTCTACCGCGCAAACTATTACAGTAGGTGTCCCACAGGGAAGTGTGCTTGGCCCACTTCTCTTTCTCATTTACACTAACGACCTACCAAATGCATTTCAACTACTCAAACCCATACTATTTGCAGATGACACTACATACGTTATCTCGCACCCAAGCCCAGACATACTAGCCAACACTGTAAATACTGAATTGCAGAAAATATCTACCTGGATGATGACCAACAAACTTACTCTCAATATTGATAAAACCTATTTTATCCAGTTTGGGAACAGAGCTACAAACGCACCACTTAAAATAATGATAAACGGGTCCCCTATCACAAAACTCACAGAGGGAAAATTCTTAGGAATCCATCTTGACAGTGGCCTCAAATTTCATACACATATACAACAAATTTCCAAGAAAGTCTCAAGGACCGTGGGAATACCATCCAAGATACGGTACTATGTTCCACAACCAGCTCTCCTTACCCTATATCACTCACTCATTTACCCCTACCTCACCTATGAAATCTGCGCATGGAGCTCTACATCATTAACTAATCTCAGACCACTAATAACACAACAAAAGGCAGCAGTTAGAATAATAACACATTCACACTCCAGACAACATACTCCCCCAATTTTCAAAAATCTAAACTTACTTACCATACAAGACATTCATACTTTTTACTGTGCCTACTACATACATATGTAATGAAGCAAATCAGCTCCTCAAGCATTATTTATGTAAGGTGTGATAAATATTAGTTGTGAAAATTTCATGACTGTCCTCACTTATATTTCTTGTCTATATCCTTATCTATTTACCATGTGCATAGTTCTGTAACTCAGGGGAAATAAATAAATGCTGTTAATTAACTCAAGAAATGTATTTGAACTGTGATTATCTTCGCATTCTGTTGCTCTGTTATTGTATGTTCCAATATGTTTTCTCTAGAATTTTTGTTAATCTGTAATATAGTGTATAACATTAATTTTCTTTGTGTCTGATTGTTTTTCTAGTATTAGTATTCATTGTAATAATTATTGTGAGTAGGAATAAGGTTTATAGAGGCAAGTGACCTTCTTGTGTAGAAATTTGTAAAGAGTTTGTGTACATGAGAGGGAGTTCTATTCAAAACAAGGGAGGGAACACGAGGAAGAGTTCCCCTATACACTCTCACACCTTTGTCAGCTTAAGAAGCCCTTTTCAACTTCTCATATTGATTATACTGCTGCTAACAAGTGAGTTCATAATCTGTGTTGAGGGAGATAAGTAGAGAAGATCAAATATTGTTATAATGCAGTCTTTTTGTGTTATAGCCATTGGAGGAACAAGCCTCCAGCCGGCATATCTTGTGTCACTCTAAGAAAGGGCTATTAACTGTGTATACCTTGTAACTTGCCTTATTATGATAGTTAAATGATACCTGTATATTGTATGATTATAGTAAATTGTAAGAATAGTGATAATTTAAGGTGTAATGATTGTTACTTTTGACTCATGTGACCTACCCTAATACTTCTTATTTCTAACCTATAACTTTCCTAACCTATCTTTTATGCTAATACTCTTTTACTAAATATCTACTACTTATGTTTAACTATGTTTATTCTCTGTAAGTTGCCTGTCCCATGTAACTGAACTTAACCTAGCTTATATATATTTTTACTATTTTTGTACCACTATTTTATTTTCCTCTGTCTTATTCATACTAGCCTATGTTTCATGTTTATTCTGTGTATAACATATATGTTCATTCTTTTTTGTGTGTATTATAATTGTGTTAAGTTATACTGTTTGTTTACTGTATTTCAGCTGTCTTATTTTTATGTAAAATCTTGAATTGTTTTTGATATGCCATTTTTTTATTGTTTTCATAATTTGCTAATTATATTCCATTCTTATATTTTTTTTCAAGATCTTGTTTTGTTTGTAGAACTTCTTGTTTGTGTATTTTGTGACTAAACCTGAAAATGTTTTTAGGTTTAGCAGCAACCAGGCACCCCCAAAGAGATGCCTCAAGGTAGAGCAGGCTGGGGTTAGCAACCAGGCACACCCAAAGAATGCCTCCAAAGTAGAGAGATCCACCGAAATACTGAGAGGATAGTGCTAGAGACCTTGAACACCCTAGCCCTGGAGGATCAGACCAGGCTTGTAATCTGGGATTTGGAAGGTCTCAGGAGCATCCTGAGGCAGGAATGTATCAAGGAAATGTAAATCTCAGTATGGAAAAGCTATGTGGGGAGGGAGTGTTAACATCAGTAAGCAAGGCTTACTCTAAGAATTAAGTATTTGCTATTACAATTGTTTTTTTTGTGCCAACACTTTCTGATACCCATGTAATGTGTTTATTAAATTGTAAGTGGTTATGTCTAGGTATGTTTTACTTCCACCTTTGAGCCATGTATACAAGGTCCATGTGTCAGAGACTAAATTAAATAAACTATTGATGTTATCACTTTTCTGTGGAGAGTCAAGCCCCTGATAAGGTGCCTACTGCTCGTGTTTTCAGGCCATGCTACCCTAAGAGCCAGTACTTATCAGGACCCCCTATCTTGTTTTAACTATCCTGTGTTATTTCTCTCTGGGTTTTCCCCTGCTCTAACCCAAACTCCTTGTTTTTCTCCCTTCTCCTATGACTATCATTTCTTTTATCCCTTCCACTATTAAAAGAGCAGGTGGTGGCAGCATACTCCCAAGAGAATAGACCGCTACCGTCTATTCTCCCATATTCTAGTAATGTTCCCTTTATTTGATCTCTATATTCCCATATTTTTTTGTATCCACTCCAAGTCTCTACCTGAGGGAATAGACAATATGGCATCGTCTGGTGCTCTGTCGACCCCAGGGTGGGGCTGGGGTGGTAGCTGCATTTCACATAGAACACTATACAAATATTAACCCACCACTCAAACTTCTCCTTACCAATTTTAACAGGACACATGACCATAACACTAGACACAGATCACTCCTCGATGTTCCCCGTGTCCATCTAACACTATGTAAAAACTCAATGCATATAAAAGGCACGAAAATTTGGAATTCATTACCTGTCATTGCCAAAGAAACCCTGCCTGTACCCCAATTCAAAAAGATGCTAAAAAACCACCTTCTCACCCAAACCTAAATGCTCAATATCAAACACTCCCAACAAAGTAGAATAATCACTTAAATGTAAAAACCTGTTATGAATAATACATACATTGATATGTTCAACTTATATTCAAACTTTATAACATAGATACACAATTATACTTATTATATACATTATCAACCATAATTTTTTACCATGTAGTCTAAGTAGTCCTAAGAATGCCCGCAATGCGCAGCATATTAGGGGCTTTTGGCATGTACATCTCCTTATACCTATGTATCATGTAAACCCAACAATGTATCTTTGTACCATGTCTAAATAAAGTATTATTATTATCTTTGTACCATGTCTAAATAAAGTGTGTGAGAAATCTACCCACTCCTGGTCGCACCCGAGGGGTTCCTTCGATGTTCTCACTCACCCCACTGCACTCTGGATCAGTATTTATATATTAAAGAGGCTCGCACTAATACGTACGATAGAATAAGATTTGTGGACTGTATAGGTGATTACGTGACTGAATACAAGTAGAAAGAAGAGGAGAGAACACACAATTAAGTTAACATGACCATCACTCACCCATTAACAGCATCATAGCGGTGCATTGTAGATCGGTGACCTAGCTAAGGTACATCTACTGTTTATAACAATCCTATCGGCCGATAACTGACTGCTACAAAAAGTGAGTACTTAGCTGTAGGTGAGGGAGTCACCGCGTTTGTTGGTGTTCTCCCGCGGTCTTGCTCGATAGCGATTATACTCCCGGCAAGCCGATGATGGTGAAGTAGGGGTCCCGATATAGAAGTGTTGACTTCTTGACACCTCTACAATTCTCGGGACAGAATCGTGAGGTCAACATGTGGTTGCTAGGAGAATGTTGTTGAGAATCACTACACACATTCTCTCTCATGACATTAACATCACCAAATCCTCTTTAATTCACACGACGATTTAATATCTCACTAGTTCCCACCCTTTATTGTTCACTTCCTTCAATTTCGACATTGATGGGTCGACAGATCTCGTGATCTTGCACGTTCGATATAATTCGTCCGTCAAGATCTTGATGTGGGTTGTCTCGTCGAGTTAAGGAAGATTAATTTCCTTGACTTCGATACGCCCACGATACCGGGCGTTATTTAACATGTGGTTGGTCGGGGTAGCGATTCATATCCTCTCAATATTTCGACCTTATTACTGTTTATACGTATAACTTTGCACACTATGTATATCCTGGCTTAATGCCCCACTAGTTTGTACACATTCAACGTCTCAATACTTGTATTTCGAGTCGATGAACGAAGATAGAATTTGTTCATCTCCTCCATATTCAAGATGGCGGTCTGGGTATAGCGTACCCACGCCAGACCCGCTCGGTACAATCACTCCCTGATTATTTACAACTCTGTTTCACTATATTCACCATTTCACAATATTCATTGAGCATATTTCAGTCTCTTCTAATACGGAAACCACCCGGAATCAGGGCCCACGACTGTATCCTGTCGTATGGTCGCGTCACTGGAGTTCAAATTAGGCCCACACCGGCGCCCTCGCTGACAACATTCACCATATATCGCCAACCACTACACTACCACTGGGCTTTCCGGACCGATTGTCCCTCAGTATACACTTGAAGATGATTACGACACTTCCTATTGCGAAGGGAAGTTAACAACCATATTTGGCCAGCGAATTCGCCAAATAACTGGCTCCATACTGAGCCAGAATTCCAGCCTCTTATCGCTATACCCACGCGACAATTACTCTCTGTCTGCCCAGCCTACGGCCTCCACGCCTGCCCTCTTGACGAGGCATCTCGCGCAGGCGCGTTAATTCGTTGGTTCTTTTCAGTTAAGGTTAAGCCAACAGCAACACATTAATGATATCTATTCATATTGGAAGGTTTATCGAATATAACTTTCGGAAAATACCCAATATTTTCCACAGGGAATATATCACTTCAGTTTCCTCAGTAAAATATCTGGGAATCCCCTTTGACCCATGCATGTCTGGAGAATTGATAGGGAACAGTGTAGTAAAGAAAGCGAATGCCAGACTGAAGTTCCTCTACAGACAAGCACAGTGTCTACCTACTGAGGCTCGCAGGACCCTATGTCTAGCCCTTATACAATGTCATATGGACTACGCTTGCTCTTCATGGTACTCTGCCCTGACCATAAAACTTAAGGATAAACTGCAAATCACACAGAACAAAGTGATAAGATTCATCGTGGACCTGGGTCCAAGAGAACATGTAGGCCAGGATGAATTACAACAATTAGATATGCTGAATATTGAAGACAGAGTAAAACAACTTAAGTTAGGAGCTAAAATACCATGACCAGCCCTTTTAGGGCAGGGTATACCTGGAGAGTTCCGGTCTATGACCAGGCCTCATGTTGGATCAGAGCCTGATCAACCAGGCTGTTACTGCTGGCCACACGCAGTCCAACGTACGAACCACAGCCTGTCTGGTCTGACTTTTTAGGGTTATCCTAGGTTCTCTACACATATGCTGCTATGTATGATGATTTATGTAACTGTATTTGTGTATATCTGAATAAACTTACTTACCTAGCCATGCTAGGCATGATAGTGGCCCTCTTTGTAATTAGTATTTTATAATATGTAAACTACACATTTTAACCAATATATTATAATATTTAAACCACATATTGTAATCTTTACAGAGAAATAAACATTTGAATTTGAATTAGACATTTGAATTAGAAATAAGTCACTCTGACTTTTTTGGCTATCCTAGGTTCTCTACACATATGCTGCTATGTATGATAATGTATGTAAATGTATTTGTGTATACCTGAATAAACTTACTTACTTACTTACTTACTGCTGTTAGATGCAGATTTAGTTTAGTTACCCATTAATATTTATATTAAAAAAAATTTATAAGAAAAAGTATTTTGTTCTAAATTAAAACATTATTGAATTTGATTGTATTTACAGTTTTTAACGGCGTTTAAAAACATATTTAAATATCTCAGGGTTTTGTTTAAAAATTACTATTTAATTAAAACTAATATGAAATCTTTAAACTTATATTTTTACATTAGAAAAGATTTAAATAAAAAAAAAAAAATGTCTATAATTTTTAGTTACAAAGAAAGCCAATTTTTTATAAAAAGGTCATCTTTGGCCTTTTATTGTTATAAAATTTATATCTTCTAATATTATTAATGGTACTTACTTATTTAAAACGAAGGCTTTCTTGCAGATATCGTAGGATGGAAGTTTGCTAGGGGTCCAAAACTGTTCAACTGCTTCCCATCATACACAAGGGTGATTAAGAGAGACCTATGGCTGTCTTCAAGACTCCTAGCTGCCTACAAGACCACTGGTTGTCTTCAAGATTACTGGATGTCAAGACCCCTGGCTGTGTTCAAGACCCCTGGATGTCTTCAAGACCCCTGTATGTCTTCAAGACCCCTGGATGTCTTCAAAACCCACCTGGCTGTCTTCAAGACCCCTGGTTGTCAAGACCTCTGGTTGTCTTCACGACCCCTGGCTGCCTACAAGACCCCTGGTTGTCTACAAAACTCTTGGTTGTCTTCAAGACCCCTGGCTGTCTTCAAGACCCTGGTTGTCTTCAAGACCCTGGTTGTCTTCAAGACCACTGGCTGTCTTGAAGACTCCTGGCTGTTTTCAATACCAATGGTGGTCTTCAAGACCCTTGGTTGTCTTCAATACATACAGGGCTCTTGAAGACAACCAGTGGTAGTGAAGACAGCCAGGGGTCTTGAAGACAGCCAGTGGTCTTGAAGACAGCCAGTGGTCTTCAAGACCCTGGTTGTCTTCAAGACCACTGGCTGTCTTAAAAGACCTGTATGTATTGAAGACAACCAAGGGTCTTGAGACCACCATTGGTATTGAAAACAGCCAGGAGTCTTCAAGACAGCCAGTGGTCTTGAAGACAACCAGGGGTCTTGAAGAAACCAGGGTCTTGAAGACAGCCAGGGGTCTTGAAGACAACCAAGAGTTTTGTAGACAACCATGGGTCTTGAAGACAGCCAGTGGTCTTCAAGACCCTTGGTTGTCTTTAAGACCACTGGCTGTCTTCAAGACCCCTGGCTGTCTTCAAGACCCCTGGCTGTCTTCAAGACCCCTGGCTGTCTTCAAGACCCCTGGCTGTTTTCAAGACCCCTAGTTGTCTTCAAGAGCCCTGGTTGTCTTTAAGAGCCCTGGCTGTCTTTAAGAGCCATGGCAGTCTTCAATACCACTGGTTGTCTTCAATACCACTGGTTGTCTTCAAGACCCCTGGTTGTCTTCAAAACATGAGTCTCTACTCAGACCCACCAATATACCACACTATATTAATAATAACACTGTTTACCTGGAGAGAGTTCCAGGGGTCAATGCCCCCGCGGCCCGGTCTGTGACCAGGCCTCATGGTGGATCAGAGCCTGATCAACCAGGCTGTTACTGCTGGCAGCACGTAGTCCGACGTACGTACCACAGCCCGGCTGGTCAGGTACCGACTTTAGGTGCCTGTCCAGTGCCTGCTTGAAGACAGCCAGGGGTCTATTGGTAATCCACCTTATGTACGTTGGGAGGCAGTTGAACAGTCTTGGGCCCCTGACATTTATTGTGTTGTCTCTCAACGTGCTAGTGGCACCCCTGCTTTTCATTTACCTGGAGTTTACCTGGAGAGAGTTCCAGGGGTCAACGCCCCTGCGGCCCGGTCTGTGACCAGGCCTCATTGGGGATGTTGCTTCGTCTGCCGAGTCTTTTGCTTTCGTAAGAAGTGACTCTCGTGTGCAAGTTTGGTACTAATCCCTCTAGGATTTTCCAAGTGTATATAATAATGTATATACACTTGGAAAATCCTAGAGGGATTAGTACCAAACTTGCACACGAGAGTCACTTCCTACGAAAGCAAAAGACTCGGCAGATGATGCAACATCCCCCCAGTGAAAAGCAAGAGTGCCACTAGCACGTTGAGACAACACAATAAGTGTCAGGGGCCCAAGACTGAAAAAAATATAATGAACCTAAATTGAAAACTATATATTTTTCTTTTTTAAATTCGCAGCATAGAGTAACTGTTCCACATTGGGGGATGTCGTTGACACGGCGGAGCACGGCGGAGCACGGCGGAGCTACGTGTTTTTTTCGTGATTTTCACTGTCTCTCTTTCATACTAAGCAAATTTCCTAAATTTGCTTGTAACAGATAAGTGAACTGTAGATATAAATCCATATGTACACCTGTTAACCCCTTCAGGGCCAAGTTCCTAGGTCTTTTGTGTATCCACATACTCTTCCGCAGGATGGATATGGGGTGCACAATAAACTAGCCACTTCGGTGGCAAAATCTAAAATCTAATCTCTTGCGTGCTAGAAATTTAAACTGTCAGTGAACTTATAAGATACATCCCTCCAACGCTTGGAACTAATCTAGAAGAAAACAGTATACACTGAGTCAAAAAAAAAAGAGAATTAGTGTGCAATAACATAGCAGAGTCATACTCCCAGAGGAAAACTATAGACTTAGCGTGTCGTGTGCCAATAACAAAATATTTGAACAATTTGTCAGAGGAAAAGAGTCCCCCTGATAATAGAGTGTAGATATAGTGTTAAATAGTGGAAATGCCGTGCCCATGTGACAACAGGAAAATGCAACCTCCCGTCCTGTAAGTTTTTCCACCCTGAAATGTGCCACTCATCAGTTCAGGAAAGACAGTGCTATAACTTATATTGCCAGGCACACCACGTAAAGGGTACAAGACGACACAGAACATCCAGACCATGACAAAACCTGGGTAGCCACAGCCACTCCGGAGAGAGATGGGTTTTTTAGCGCCAGGAAGGAAAAAAAGCTGGCAGGAAATGACAGAAATCGTACGAGAACTGCAATAATTTCTGGAGTGGAATCACAATCAATTCCCTCCACTCCAAAGCAACAGATATTAGTGCCAGGAAAAAAAAAACCCTATACCACCAATCCAACGACATTTATGTTTGCAAATATACAGGGTCTAAAGCCAGCAACGAACAAGATACCTTACATCCGTGGACTGCTTACAGAGTCAAATGCTATGTTTGTGGCTTTCACAGAGACCCACATAAGAGATCACTTCGACAATGAAATATGGATCCCGGGCTACAACCTATACAGATGTGACAGAGTGAACAGGCAAAAGGTTGGGGTTGGCCTGTACATCAGAGTCACTTATATGTTCAGAACTACTAAATGCCTCAAATGATGTAGTTGAAGTATTAGCAGTAAAGATCCTGCCCCCAACATCTTGCTCCATGGGGATTTCAACCTAAGGCACCTAAAATAGATTAATATTGCAAACAATGTGGTAGCAGAGATAACACCAGGAGGCAGCTCAGTTGAAAACTCGCACACACATGAACTTTTAAATCTCTGCACCAAATTCACCTTAAACCAGCAAATAGTAGAGCCTACAAGATTAGAAAATACGCTGGACCTAATATTCACCAACAATGATGATCTGATACGAAATGTCATCATATCAAAAACAATATACTCAGAATCACAACATAATAGAGGTCCAGACATGTATGCGGGGAGCTCCACACCAACAAAATGTGATCAGTCGCGAGGGAGCCTTCTCCAAATTCAACTTCAATAACAAAAACATAAGGTGGGACCAAATAAACCAAGTCTTAAATGATATAAACTGGGAAGAGAGCCTAAGCATCACGGATCCTAACCTATGTCTAGAACAAATTAACTCTGTGGCACATGAGGTTTGCTCAAGGCAAATTCCCTTAAGGAAAAGGAGGAGAAGATGTAAACTAGAAAGAGAGAGGTGCTCCCTATACAGGCGAAGGCAAAGAATAACGGAGCGGCTACAAGAGGCCAATATATCTGAAATACGTAGGGAGACACTGGTCAGAGAAATAGCTAACATCGAATTAAAACTAAATTAATCTTACAGGAATCAAGAAACGCGGGAAGAACTAAAAGCCATAAATGAAATTTAAAGAAACGCAAGGTATTTCTTTTCTTATGCCAAATCAAAGACGAGAACAACATCCAGTATTGGGCCCCTACTTAAACGGGATGGGTCCTACACAGATGACAGCAATGAAATGAGTGAGTTACTAAAGTCCCAGTATGACTTAGTTTTTAGCGAGCCGCTAACCAGACTGAAAATCGAAGACCTAAATGAATTTTGTATGAGAGTGCTACAGAATTTGGCAGATGCATGCCTATCTGACATTATCCTGACGCCAAATGATTTCGAAAAAGCAATAAATGACATGCCCATGCACTCCGCTCCAGGCCCAAACTCATGGAACTCCGTGTTCATCAAGAACTGCAAGAAGCCCCTATCACGTGCTTTTAACATCCTATGGAGAGGGAGCATGGACACTGGGGTCGTCCCACAGTTCCTAAAAACAACAGACATAGCCCCGCTCCACAAAGGTGGCAGTAAAGCAATAGCAAAGAACTACAGACCAATTGCGCTAACGTCCCATATCATAAAAATCTTTGAAAGGGTTCTAAGAAGCAAGATCGCCTCTCATCTAGATACCCATCAATTACACAACCCAGGGCAGCATGGGTTTAGAGCATGTCGCTCCTGTCTGTCCCAACTACTGGACCACTACGACAAGGTCCTGGATGCTCTAGAAGACAAACAGAATGCAGATGCTATATACACAGACTTTGCAAAAGCCTTTGACAAGTGTGACAATGGTGTAATAGCACACAAAATGCGTGATAAAGGAATAACAGGAAAAGTTGGTAGATGGATCTATAATTTCCTAACAAGTAGAACACAAAGAGTAGTATTCAACAGAGTAAAGTCTGAGGCAGCTACAGTGAAAAGCTATGTTCCACAAGGCACAGTACTCGCTCCCATCCTGTTCCTCATCCTCATATCGGACATAGACAGGGATATAAGCCACAGTGCAGTATCTTCCTTTGCAGATGACACCCGAATCTGCATGACAGTGTCCACCGTTGAAGACACTGCAAGACTCTAAGTAGACATCAATCAAATCTTTAAATGGACTGCAGAAAACAATATGAAGTTCAATGATAAGAAATTCAATTACTCAAATATGGAAAACGTGAGGAAATTAAAATCTCATCGGAGTACAAAACAAATTCCAACTACACAATAGAGCGAAAAACTTGATCTTGATCTTGATGACCGAAGCATCGGTGAAATGGGGAAGGAAGAAGGAAAGGGAAGGATGGAAATACTGGGAAAGGATGGGATGGTGGAGGAGAGGAGGGTATGAAGATCAGTGGCCCAACCACTGTGGAGCAAGTGTACTGATGTACTGCAGGTCTTGTTGGCGAGTAATCAGGGACGACGAGGTATGGCACCTTTAAAGGTGCGGTGCGGGCGGCGGCAGGCAGGCAGGGAAGATCAAGGCAGTCACAGGAACGAACTTCAGTGATGTGTTGGTGCGGAGGTTACTTGATCAGTGTTCCATTGCGGCATGTATTGAATTTCCTTGTTGGGAGGTGAGATAGCTCAAATAGTGGGTTGTTGTTTTTAAATTCAGAAAGGCTCCAGAGGATTGTGTCTGTTTTGATGATCTGATCAGTACACCCGAACTTGACAGTTCCGTCTTGGAGTTGGTAGAGGAAATTATTGGCACGCGTTGTGTCACCCCTCGATGCAATGGTGAATAACCTGACACCAGGTATGGAGTATGGTTTTTCCATAGCAGAGGTGATGGAAGGTGAAGTCTGTGATTGGTTAGTGGCAGTATCAGATGAAGGCTTCTCATTGGTAGTGAACTCTCACTGGTGGAGGTTGTAGAGGAGTGTCATCTTCAACCAGCAATTCTTGCAAGTCATCTGGCAGCAAAGCTGACGATTTTTGGTTATCTTTAAAATCTCAGCTAAAGGAGGTTGTTGGGAAGTTGAATGCTGGCATATTGTTGAGGGCAAATTTCTTTATAGATTTTTGAAGGATCCTGGTTGAGCTGCATTGTTCATGTGAGCAAAATCATACAGAGTAAATTTTTTGGGGAAAGTCGTCAGGCAGAGGGGCGGAAGGTGGATGGCGGAGTCTGGGGCAGGGTGAGGGCTTGAGGGTCTTGGTGGGTTTTGGGCGGTTTGGGATTGCAGCATAGGGTTTGGGGATTGCCTTTGGGGTTTTTTTGGCTTCCTTAATTTCTTGGAAAGGATCTCCTTTTGAACAGGAAATTTTTGCCAAGTAGTGATCACTTTTTCAGTTGATGCAGGTAGGAGAGGGAGGTGCAGGAGCAGTGGGGGGTGCAACAGCAGTAGTGGAGGGCAGGGGCACAAGGGAGGCAGGGAGCAGAGT
>WNWK01051356.1:0-12508 GCA_009830355.1 Cherax destructor
TGGGGCATTGGCTTAAGCCGGTTGGAGACTTGGACCTGCCTCGTATGGGCCAGTAGGCCTGCTGCAGTGCTCCTTCTTTCTTATGTTCTTATACCAACACACCACACTACATCATACCAACACACCACACTGCATCATATCAACACACCACACTACATCATACCAACACACCACACTACATCATACCAACACACCACACCACATCATACCAACACACCACACCACATCATACCAACACACCACACTACATCATACCAACACACCACAATACATCATACCAACACACCACACTACATCATACCAACACACCACACTACATCATACCAACACACCACACTACATCATACCAACACACCACACTACATCATATCAACACATCACACTACATCATACCAACACACCACACTACCTCATACCAACACACCACACCAACACCACACTACATCATACCAGTATACCACTCAGCTCACACATACAGGTGGAAACGTTGGGCATATTTCCTAACACTTGTTGTCACTGTTCACCTAGTTGTAAGTAGGCACCTGGCTGTTAGTCACCTGTGAGCATTAGGATTAGTCTACCAGAAATGCCCCGGCATATTAGTATACAATGTAAAAACACATTGTAACCATTACAAAGAAATAAATTTTGTCTGTCTTACACCTACTGCCCTTGTTCACCCAGCAGTAAGCAGGTGTTAGCTGACTGGTGTAGGTGGCATCCTGGGGGTGGTAGTATACCTAATAGTGCCACCTCTGAAATAAGCTGAGGTAAGATAACTGCTCTTAGCCTCTAAAATTGATGTGAAAAAAAAAAAACTTGCACCATGGTAGACTTCTACTTATAAACAATATATAATTACTACTCGTAGGTTTAATATATTGTTATTTATTTTGTTAATTATTACGTCTGTAACACAGACTTATACTAGGCTACACACCGTGTATATCACATGTCACAGCATGAGCCAGTTCAAGATGAGAGCCAAAACGTACCTCATGAATAATGCTACAGAAATGAAGTTTATTCAGGTATACACAAATACAGTTACATAGATTATCATACATTACCTGGAGTTTACCTGGAGAGGGTTTCGGGGTCAATGCCCCGCGCCAGGTCTGAGACCATAGCAGCATATGTGTAGAGAAAATAGGATAACCCAAAAATGTCAGACAGTGACTTATTTCCAAAAGAAGAGTGATTTCTTGTATGAAAATAACTCTCTCTCCCCTAGTATATCTTCTTTTATTGTAACTGCCTTTACGTAGTTAAGATACTTACCTGTTTTTAACTTTTAAATATAAAACATAAATATCACAAAGACTTCAATGGAAATAAGTCACTCTTGACTTTTTTTTGGGTTATCCTGGGTTCTCTACACATATGCTATGTATGATAATGTATGTATGTAACTGTGTATACCTGAATAAACTTAATTCACAGACATACACTAGACTACACACCATGTATATCACTATAACACTAGGCTACACATCGTGTATAACACTAGGCTATACACCATGTATATCACTATAACACTAGGCTCCACACCATGTATATCACTATAACACAAGGCTACACACTGAGTATATCACTATAACACTAGGCTACACACCGTGTCTATCACCATATCACTAGGCTAAACACTATGTATATCACTAACATAAGGCTACACAGTGTATAACACTATAACACAAGGCTACACACCATGTACAGTGGACCCTCGCTATTCGAACATTCTTCATTCCGGAATGCTGTTAGAGTGCTGTTACCAAACGAATTTATTCCCATAAGGAATGATGTAAATTAGATTAGTCCATTTCAGACCCCCAAAAATACACTTATAAAAGCACTTACAATAATAAACTTACATAAAAGGGTGAGTTTTGGAGTGTTCGAATAGCGAGGGTCGACTGTATATCACTATAACTAGGCAACACATTGTGTATATCCTTACCCTTACTCGGCAGCGGCAGCAGCGGCATCTGAGCTCCGTATTTTCTCATCACCCAGAGTTTATCAATGCTCCTATGATGACCTAGCTGCAAGCAAAACTGCACTAACCAACGTAGCATCCAGAATGACCCAAGAATACAAGCAGTGAGACCTACAAACCAAATAAACTGACGATTAAAGGAAGACTGCCCCTCAAACCCAAAGCACCACCCCGCTGCCAAACAAACGCTTACCAGGCTACAGCTTCATCTTGTTGCACCATCTTCTCCAACTACTGTGTTAAAATGAGAAGTAACATCAGAAGAACCAATTCCAAAATCAACAAGAAAACACCAAGAAATCTACTAGTCAACTTGTCTACCCAGGACGCCGGTACACCCTCCACCCCCCTCACCACCACCCAGGGCGACGCATCAACAACAAACATGGCTGCCTCCCCCACAAGCTCCCCCTTCACTGGTTTCACCCCAGATAATCTCCCAGTGTGAGGGAAAAGTCCATAGATAGGAGTGATGAAAGTGTGAAGGTATGTAGAGTGATGGTTGAATGGTAGTTTGCTTGTTCAGGTGGGGTGAGTGTCTAGCTGCTGCTATACCCCCCCCCCCTTTTCCACCCGGTGAGAGGTGTAATGCTAGGCTCCGGCCACAGGTTGAAATCACTCAACTGACCACGCCCGATCTCACTGTAAGTACTTCACGGCTGCTCGTATCTTCATTATTTTATGTTCAAGAGCTTCACTCTTTAAATTTTTTGGAGCTTCACTCATGTTTAACAACATTAACTTCTGCTATGTCCTGCCTTGGTTTTTGGTAAAGTTATTTATTACAGTTTTGCCTTCTTTTAAAGGCCTTATGCCTACTATGTAAATTAATGCTAGAGTGGTGAGTAATTCTTGTGGTTTCTTTCACAGTCCTCTGTTTCCGCACGGATCATCAGATTCAAGGCTGAGTGGGGGGCCGGCGTACTCACCAATTGAGAAACAGAGTTACCACCAATTCTTCACTACAACAGTAGTACCTCAGTCCACACTAGAAATCTCAGGCAACGGTACTTTACCATGGGACAACTTTCACCTGAGTCCCTGACATCATTTGTGACATTGTGGATGTTGAAAAACTGATGGATTTGTGGAAAACATCGAGGCAACAACAACAACAACACCACCACCACCACCACCACGGAGTCTAACATGGATTCATTGCTTTTTTATTAACAAGAACACCTGTATATACAGTGGTACCTCGACTTACGATATTTTTTCATTCCAGAATGCTGTTCAAGTGCCATTACCAAACGAATTTATCCCCATAAGGAATGATGTAAAATAGACTAGTCCTTTTAGACCCCCAAAATTACACTTACAAAAGCATTTAAAAAAATAAACTTACATAAAAGGGTGAGTTTGGGGACCATCGTAAGTCGAGGTACCACTGTAAGTAGTTTTGGATCAGATATATATTTTTTGTTTTCATTTTTCATTTTCATTTTTCTTAAGAGAGGATTATTATAATCATATTTACGTATTTATTATTTAAATTTCATTATTAAAATAAAGTGTTTATTTTTCTTGTTATTATTGTCTTTTTCTATTATACTTTTCCTAAGAAGATTGGCGACAACCTTCACAAGTGGCGACCTTGCCAGGATTCAACTCAAGGATTCGACACCTCGAACACGATTCGACGCTACTCTTGACTTGAGCCGGCGGCACCTGACTACATTATTGGAACTCCGCCAACAGTAACGCAGTGTAACCTCCACCGCTCCACACTACAGACGGTTGCCACCCTCCATAAGTATTCATTTACTATAGTAGGACTACAGTTAAGGTATTTAAAGGATTTGGTGATTGTTAAATACTCTTTGTTTATGTTAGTCAAGTCAGGGCAGGATGTGCTAGTTACTTCTGCCACCTTTGTTTTGAGCTTGAAGATTATTTTAGGAATAGACTTTAGGGATCTGAGATTTTCCAGTGATAAATCTTCTTCATTGAGTTCTTGTATGTTATATCAAGGGAACTGTCATAGGACACTCTTGATTATAGTGGGAAGAGTGGATGGTCAATTGATCCCATTCTTCTTACTGTTTGGTCGGAGCTGGCATAGAACCCTCCGGTCAATTTATACTGTATAAATCGAAGTAGGGATTGAACCCTCCGGTTTTGTTTGTTCAGTTGTAGCGGAGCAAGATTTGAACCCTCCGTTTTCTATTATATCTGTTTCATTCACCCAGTAAGTTAAGTTATCCCGGTTAGTATGGAGGAATACCAGTTCTGGATGAATGCTGGGGTTAAGCTAGGTATTACGGGGAAAACTTTAGAATATTTCATAGCTACTAAGATTCAGGAAAAAAAAATGAAATTGAAAGAGAAAAACAAGAGAGACAGTTAGAAAGAGAAAGAGAAGAGAAAAAGGAGAGAGAGAATTGAAAGAGAAGAGAAAAAGGAGAGAGAGAGAATTGAAAGAGAAGAGAAAAAGGAGAGAGAGAGAATTGAAAGAGAAATACAAGAGAGAGAGTTGGAAAGAGAACTAGAAGAAAAAAAAGAACGTGATAGACTTGATCGTGAAGAAAGAGCACAAATACGGGAACAACAGGCTAGAGAACATGATGCACGCGCTCTAGAGAAAGAATTAGAGGAAAGAGCAAAAGCTAGAGAACATGAGGAACGAGAGAAAGAGAAAGATCGTGAAGTAGAGAAAGCTCGTCTAGAATTAGAGAATAAGAAACTAGTTCTTACCCAGCAGAAATTAAATGAGGGCGTAGTGGAGCGTCCCACTCCTTCATATACACCCACCCCTAACTTACCACCCTTCACAGAGGGAGAAGACATAACTTCTTATATTATTAGATTTGAAAATACAGCTACCCTCTGTGAATGGCCATTTGATTCTTGGGCTACTAGGCTGGGTATGTTATTCTCAGGGACAGCTTTGAACATTTATGCAACTTTGTCACATGATATCGTTTGTGACTATAATCTGTTGAAGAAGGCAATTCTTAAGGCCTACCAGAAAACCACTAACTCTTATAGGAAGAATTTCAGGTATGCCGCATTACAACACGGTCAGAATTTCCAGCAGTTACAGATTACTCTCTTTCGTTTGTTTGATTTTTGGATAGACAGTGCAAGAATTGATCACACTTATGAATCTCTTAGAGATTTCATGGTTGCCGACCAGTTCCTGACGGCTCTGCCCCACCAGATACGAACCTTCATTAGAGAACGTAATCTGATTACGGCTGCGGAAGTTGCTGAAGCTGCTGACTTGTATGCGGAAGCCCATAATTTCTATAAGGGCCTGAAGGGGTCGATCCCTAAGGGCAATGGTTCACCAGAACCAAAGGTTAAGTCTAATGTAGAGGGAGAACAAAAATCATTTATCCCAGTTTGTCATGTATGTGGTGGAAAAGGACATAAACGCCCTGATTGCCCTTCTAAGATAGTTCACAAGGTGGGTAGATGCGTCAAAGACGGTAATGAGCAAGCTCCTTTCTGTACAGGAACAGTTAATGGTCTTAAGGTATCTAAGATATTAAGAGACACTGGATGCACTTGTATAGTCATTTCGGATAAACTGTTCCCTAATCTCAAACCCACACATGCCTCCACTACTCTTTCAGATTACTTGGGCCGTACAGACACGTTTCCTACCATGCGGTGTTACATCAGGTCCAAATGGTTTACAGGTTGGACTAATGCGGTACTAGCTCCCATCACAACTTGCTCTATAATAATAGGTAACGTTAAAGGTGCCATTCCTCCTTGGAAGAGTGATCTTTCGTCACCTCACATAGATGAAAGTTTTTCAGCTCAGCCTCCTCCCAAGGTAGATAAAATCCTGATCACTTCTGTTGCCAGATCTCCCTTATCTCATAATAATAGTCATTTAAAAGTTGTAACAGATGATACTGCACTCGGAATCGAGATGGCAGGATCACCTGTTCACTCAGTAGATGACAGTAATGTTGCCACCTCCGACCATATACCATCTGTCCCAAGTAAAGTAAAGACTAAAGCTCAGGCTTCACCTTCTATTGATCCTTTAATTGCCACAGATCTTTGGTCCAAAGATGACTTTATCAATTTACAGCAGACTTGCCCTTCACTTCGGTATTGCCATAGTCATGCTGTAAATAATACAGTTATCCAGGGAAGATACTCGTCACATAAGTTTGAATATCGTGACGGGATCTTATATAAATCTGTGTTTAAACCTAATTCTCTTACAGTAGATTATTCCCTCCTAGTCATTCCCGACCAATGCCGCGAGTCAATTCTCCAGATGGCTCATGACCTGCCAGTGACCGAACACTGGGCCCATCGTAAGATGTGGCATAAAGTCAGACAAATGTATTTCTGGCCACACATGTACATGCAGGTGTCAAAGAAGTATGGGTCGTGCAACAGGTGTCAATGGCTTACTACACCTCATATCCACGATCCTGCTTCCGGTACTTCAAAGCCTATAAATTCCCTCCACCGGAAATGAGATACCCATAACTTGAATTCTAGTTACTGGAGAAAGAATTCATTCTAGAAACAAACCATAAACCATTGGTATACCTAGAAACTTTTAAGGGAACCAACAGTCACCTCTTGAGGTGGACATTGGCACTCCAGGCTTTTAAGTTTCATATTGTGTATATCAATGGTTCATCTAATTATTTCTCTGACTGGTTAAGTCGTGACAGTCAGTAGAATATTTGTACTTATGCGACTTTCATTTTTTGGGGGGACTTTTACCTCATAATTTCTACTTCTATTCCTTGACTAGCAGTCTTGGTATGGGGGAGTGTGAGGGAAAAGTCCATAGATAGGAGTGATGAAAGTGTGAAGGTATGTAGAGTGATGGTTGAATGGTAGTTTGCTTGTTCAGGTGGGGTGAGTGTCTAGCTGCTGCTATACCCCCCTCCCCCCCTTTTCCACCCGGTGAGAGGTGTAATGCTAGGCTCCGGCCACAGGTTGAAATCACTCGACTGACCACGCCCGATCTCACTGTATGTACTTCACGGCTGCTCGTATCTTCATTATTTTATGTTCAAGAGCTTCACTCTTTAATTTTTTTGGAGCTTCACTCATGTTTAACAACATTAACTTCTGCTATGTCCTGCCTTGGTTTTTGGTAAAGTTATTTATTACAGTTTTACCATTTCTTTTAAAGGCCTTATGCCTACTATGTAAATTAATGCTAGAGTGGTGAGTAATTCTTGTGGTTTCTTTCACAGTCCTCTGTTTCCGCACGGATCATCAGATTCAAAGCTGAGTGGGGGGCCGGCGTACTCACCAATTGAGAAACAGAGTTACCACCAATTCTTCACTACAACAGTAGTACCTCAGTCCACACTAGAAACCTCAGGTAACGGTACTTTACCATGGGACAACTTTCACCTGAGTCCCTGACATCATTTGTGACATTGTGGATGTTGAAAAAACTGATGGATTTGTGGAAAACATCGAGGCAACAACAACAACACCACCAAGGAGTCTAATATGGATTCATTGCTTCTTTATTAACAAGAACACCTGTATATAAGTAGTTTTGGATCAGATATATATTTTTTGTTTTCATTTTTCATTTTTCTTAAGAGAGGATTATTATAATCATATTTACGTATTTATTATTTAAATTTCATTATTAAAATAAAATGTTTATTTTTCTTGTTATTATTGTCTTTTTCTATTATACTTTTCCTAAGAAGATTGGCGACAACCTTCACACCCAGGTATGACGAATGATCCAGATACACTAAAGTCATACATCATCAAATTAATCAATGAATATATGGACCAACGTAAAGCACTTCTGCAACAAGATACCAGGATGACACAACTTGAAAACAAAATCCTCAGCCTTGAACAAAAGTTAACAACAACTGGAATGACTGATTTTGGCAAAACCCTCCAAACTGTCATTGATAGCCACACTGAACAGATAACATCCATAAACACAAAGGTTGAGGAAGCAGTAAAGGAGTGGAAGAACAACATGGATAACCAGTTTAATGACTACCTTGCACTCCAAGAGGAAAAAACCGAGCAAGATAAGTTATCAGACGCAGTAATAGTGAACAGTCCATTCTTTCCCAGTGATATGACCCAAGCAAACAGTAAAGACATTACTATACAGATCATCAAAGAACAAATAAACGTTAATGTACCAGTGACAGATATAAAAGAAGCACGATTACTAGGCTACCATGGTAGAAAAAGTGTTATGATTAGATTCACCACACATGACAGGAAAACAGATCTAATTAAATCATCTATTATAGCCAGGAAACAGGTATACATAAACGAGTGTCTGACCAAAAAACATCAGAACCTCTGGTATAGAATCAGAAAACTTAAGCGAGAGAATAATGATAAAATCCACTAATGTTTCACCCGGGATGGAAAAATTCTAGTGAAGAAAACAAGTGTAGGTCAGTTGTATACTATCACAAATGAGAATGAACTATCAAGATTCCTTAGGGATGCAAATATTACAGAGACTGTCTAAACACAATGTCCAAAACCAAACCCCTACGTATAGTGTAGTGTATGTTTTGCCCATCTACCTCATTTAAGTATTTGTCTACCCTTTGATGAATATTTTTGACAAATAGTTTTATTTTTATTTTTAAATACATACAGTTTTTACTTGTGCCCATTTTTCAACCCACATTCCTATATATTTTTATCAGATTATTATTTTTTTTATTAACACATCGGCCGATTCCCAACAAGGCAGGGTGGCCTGAAAAAGAAAAACTTTCATCATCATTCACTCCATCACTGTCTTGCCAGAGGGGTGCTTTACACTACAGTTATTAAACTGCAACATTAACACCCCTCCTTCAGAGTGCCGGCACTGTACTTCCCATCTCCAGAACTCAAGTCCAGCCTGCCGGTTTCCCTGAATCCCTTCATAAATGTTACTTTGCTCACACTCCAACAGCACGTCAAGTATTAAAAACCATATGCCTCCATTCACTCCTATCAAATACGCTCACACATGCTTGCTGGAAGTCCAAGCCCCTCGCACACAAAACTTCCTTTACCCCCTCCCTCCAACCTTTCCTAGGCCGACCCCTACCCCGCCTTCCCTCCACTACAGATTTATACACTCTCGAAGTCACTCTGTCTCGTTCCATTCTCTCTACATGTCCAAACCACCTCAACAACCCCTCCTCAGCTCTCTGGACAATCGTTTTGGTAATCCCGCACCTCCTCCTAATTTCCAAACTCTGAATTCTCTGCATTATATTCACACCACACATTGACCTCAGACACGAAATCTCCACTGCCTCCAGCCTTCTCCTCGTTGCAACATTCATCACCCATGCTTCACACCCATATAAGAGCGTTGGTATAACTATACTCTCATACATTCCCCTCTTTACTTCCATGGACAAAGTTCTTTGTCTCCACAGACTCCGAAGTGCTCCACTCACCCTTTTCCCCTCATCAATTCTATGATTCACCTCATCCTTCATAGACCCATCTGCTGACATGTCCACTCCCAAAAATCTGAATACATTCACCTCCTCCATACTCTCTCCCTCCAATCTGATATCCAATCTTTTGTCACCTAATCTTTTTGTTATCCTCATCACCTTACTCTTTCCTATATTCACTTTCAATTTTCTTCTTTTACACACCCTACCAAATTCATCCACCAACCTCTGCAACTTCTCTTCAGAATCTCCCAAAAGCACAGTGTCATCAGCAAAAAGCAACTGTGACAACTCCCACTTTGTATTTGCTTCTTTATCTTTTAGTCCCACACCTCTTGCCAAGACCCTCGCATTCACTTCTCTTACAACCCCATCTATAAATATATTGAACAACCACGGTGACATCACACATCCTTGTCTAAGGCCCACTTTTACTGGGAAATAGTCTCCTTCCCTCCTACACACTCTAACCTGAGCCTCACTATCCTCATAAAAACTCTTCACTGCTTTCAGTAACCTTCCTCTTATTCCATACACCTGCAACATCTGCCACATTGCCCCCCTATCTACCCTATCATAAGCCTTTTCCAAATCCATAAATGCCACAAAAACATCTTTACCCTTATCCTATATGTTTCACTGTAAACACTTGGTCTACACACCCCCTACCTTTCCTAAAGCCCCCTTGTTCATCTGCTATCCTGCTTTCTGACTTACTCCTAATTCTTTCAATAATAACTCTACCATACACTTTACCAGGTACACTCAACAGACTTATTCCCCTATAATTTTTGCACTCTCTTTTGTCCCCTTTGCCTTTATACAAAGGAACAATACACGCTCTCTGCCAATCCCTAGGTACCTTACCCTCTTCCATACATTTATTAAATAATAGCACCAACCCCTCCAAAACTATATCCCCACCTACTCTTAACATTTCTATCTTTATCCCATCAGTCCCAGCTGCCTTACCCCCTTTCATTCTACCCACTGCCTCACGAACATCCCCTACACCCACAACTGGCTCTTCCACACTCCTACAAGATGTTATTCCTCCTTGCCCTACACACGAAATCACAGCTTCCCTGTCTTCATCAACATTTAACAACTCCTCAAAATATTCTCTCCATCTTCCCGATACCTCTAACTCTCCATTTAATAACTCTCTCTCCTATTTTTAACTGTCAAATCCATTTGTTCTCTAGGCTTCCTCAACTTATTAATCTCATTCCAAAACTTTTTCTTATTTTCAACAAAATTTGCTGATAACATCTCACCCACTCTCTCATTTGCTCTCCTTTTACATTGCTTCACCACTCTTTTAACCTCTCTTTTTCTCTCCATATACTCTTCCCTCCTTGCATCACTTCTACTTTGTAAAAACCTCTCATATGCTAACTTTTCTCCCTTACTACTCTCTTTACATCATCATTCCACCAATCGCTCCTCTTCCCTCCGCACCCACTCGCCTGTAACCACAAACTTCTGCTGAACACTCTAACACTACATTTTTAAATCTATCCCATACATCTTCGACCCCATTGCCTACACTCTCACTAGCCCATCTATCCTCTAATAGTTGTTTATATCTTACCCTAACTGCCTCCTCTTTTAGTTTATAAACCTTCACCTCTCTCTTACTTACTGATTCTATTTTCCTTGTATCCCATCTACCTTTTACTCCCACTGTAGCTATAACTAAAAAGTGATCTGATATATCTGTGGCCCCTCTATAAGCATGTACATCCTGAAGTCTACTCAACAGTCTTTTATCTACCAATACATAGTCCAACAAACTACTGTCATTATGCCCTACATCATATCTTGTATACTTATTTATCCTCTTTTTCTTAAAATATGTATTACCTATAACTAAACCCCTTTCTATACAAAGTTCAATCAAAGGGCTCCCATTATCATTTACACCTGGCACCCCAAACTTACCTACTACACCCTCTCTGCATGTTTCTCCCACTTTAGCATCTAGGTCCCCTACCACAATTACTCTCTCATTTGGTTCAAAAGTTCCTATACATTCGCTTAACATCTCCCAAAATCTCTCTCTCTCCTCTACACTCCTCTCTTCTCCAGGTGCATACACGCTTATTATGACCCACTTTTCGCATCCGACCCTTATTTTAATCCACATAATTCTTGAATTTACACATTCATATTCCCTCTTTTCCTTCCATAACTGATCCTTCAACATTATTCTACCCTTCCTTAGCTCTAACTCTCTCAGATACTCCTGACTTAATCCCATTTATTTCTCCCCACTGAAACTCGCCTACCCCCTTCAGCTTTGTTTCGCTTAGGGCCAGGACATCCAACTTCTTTTCATTCATAACATCGGCAATCATCTCTTTCTTATCATCCACACTACATCCATGCACATTCAAACAACCCAGTTTTATAAAGTTTTTCTCTTTTTAGTAAATTTGTACAGGAGAAGGGGTTACTAGCCCATTGCTCCCGGCATTTTAGTCGCCTCATACGACACGCATTGCTTACGGAGGAAAGATACTTTTCCACTTCCCCATGGACAATAGAGAAAATAAAAAGAACAAGAGCTATTAAGAAAAAGAAAAACCTAGATGTGTGTATGTATATACAGTGGTACCCCGACTTACGATATTAATCCGTCAGAGAGGGCATATTTTAAAGCGAAACAATCGTAAAACGAATCAATTTTCCCCATAAGAAATAATGGAAATAAATTTAATCCGTCCAAGACTTCCAAAAGTAGTTAAATAAAATATTTTTAGAACTTTTGGACATTAAATAATACATAATTGAATAAAGAATACATAAATACTAAATATTTTACAAAACATTCACTTACATTTATTGAAGAGTTTTATGTGGGACGGAGGAGGGGAGAAAGGGGGTGTATGCTAGTGTTTGGGAAGGGAAACCTTCCATTAAAATGCAGGTGTTTTTAATTTTTTTCTTTAATCCCAGGACCACGGATCACTAGACCTCTTTCTAAAAAAATTTTTCCAGGAGATCTGTGCTTATTCTTTAAAAACCCCGAAAACCAACTGTGTATTTAAAAGGGTTCCAGCAGCCCCCCAAAAAGCATGGGTTAGGGTGATATTCATCCATAAATGCTTGC
>WNWK01051357.1:0-12508 GCA_009830355.1 Cherax destructor
AAAGCCAGTTGCACTAGGTGACAAGGACAGTAATAGGTATAGTGGAAAACAGAAATGAGCAGGAAGGTTAAGAGAAAGGAGGGTCTTTAAATGTATATTACACCAATAGTCGTAGTGCTAGGAATAGATGGACGATTGGATTAGTTGCAATACGGGTAATATTGATTTTTTTGCAATAACTGAGACATGGTTTAATATGAAAAATCGGACATGCCTGCCAATGTCACATTCAGGTTTTAAAATTGTTCCAAGTAGACAGAAGTATCGGAAGGTGTGGGTGGCACTCTATGTCCGTGATCATTTAAATTGTTGCATAAAAATGGGTATAAAATCTGGAATAACACATACAGAGTCTGTCTGGATAGAATTTTCAGAGGGTGTGAAAAATTGATTTTAGGCGTGGTTTACAGTCCTCCAAACTTGAAGGGAACAAGGAGACTACTATGGAGGAAATTGTTAAGGCCACAAGACACGATAATGTAGTAATTCTAGGGGACTTTAACTTTAGTCAATTAATTGGAAATACTTGACGGGAATTTAGAATCTAACAACTTTTAGAAGTAGTTCAGGATTTTTGAAGCGTTTGTGACAGAACCTACAAGGAAATAACCTGCTTGACTTGGTTCTGGCAAACAAAGAAACCTTTGTTAATAATTTAGAAATTACTGAGGAACTCGCAATAAGCGACCACAAATCAATTATCTTTGGCAATGAATAGAAGTTTCATGTTGGGATAATTCAGAACGGTCCCAGATTTTCGCTAGCAGATTACAATGGACTTAGAGAACACTTATCATCTGTGGACTGGGGTAATGAAGAGAGCTATCAATATGACAGTTTTCTGAGCACTATACATGTTGCCCAAAGAACATTTATCCCATATAAAGAAATTAGATTGAATAGAAATGACCCAAAATGGATGAATAATAGGCTCAAATATATTTTAGGGCAGAGAAAGGAATTTATAGGCGTATCAAAGAGGTAAGGGTCATCTTAGGAATCAGTATATTGACATTAGAGAGATGTTAAAAGGGGATAAGAAAACTAAACGGGACTATGAAATTAAAGTTGCTAGGATTCGAAAACTAACAAAAAGTTTTTCCAGGTGTATAGAACAAAGTTAGAGATAAGATAGGTCCCCATAAAAATAATTATGGGTATCTTACTGACAACGAGAATGAAATGTGCTCTATCTTTAATAATTATTTTCTCTCTGTTTTCACTCAGGAAGACACTAATAATATCCCAAGAATTAGGTAACGACTTGTCCCCTGCTTTAAAAATAGGAATTACATTAGCCATCTTCCACGTATCAGACACTACACCTGTTTGAAGAGATAGGTTAAAAATGTTAGTTAAGGGTTCACAGAGTTCAATTTTGCATTCCTTAAGAACCCTTGAAAAAAGCTCATCAGGGCCTGGCGATTTATTTTGCTTCAAATGTTCTATCTGTTTGATAATCATTTCGCTAGTGACTGTGATACTACATAATTTATCTTCTTCAGGCCCACTAAAATACCTAATTCTTGGGATATTATTAGTATCTTCCTGAGTGAAAACCGAGAGAAAATAATTATTAAAAATAGAGCACATTTCATTCTCTTTGTCAGTAAGATACCCATAATTATTTTTAAGGGACCTATCTTATCTCTAACTTTTGTTCTATACACCTGGAAAAAACTTTGGGTTAGTTTTCGAATCCCTAGCAACTTTAATTTCATAGTCCCGTTTAGCTTTTCTTATCCCTTTTAACTTCCCTCTTAATGTCAATATACTGATTCATAAGATGACCCTCACCTCTTTTGATATGAATATAAATTCCTTTCTTCTGCCCTAAAAGATATTTGAGCCTATTATTCATCCATTTTGGGTCATTTCTATTCGATCTAATTTCTTTATATGGGATAAATGTTCTTTGGCAGCATGTATAGTGTTCAGAAAACTGTCATATTGATAGCTCTCTTCATTACCCCTGTCCACAGATGATAAGTGTTCTCTAAGTCCATTGTAATCTGCTAAGCGAAAATCTGGGACGTTACTGAGTTATTCCTACTATGAAACTTCCATTCAATGCCAAAGGTAATTGATTTGTGTCGCTTGCACGGAGTTCCTCTGTAATTTCTAAACTACTAACAAGGGTTTCCTTGTTTGCCAGAACTAAGTCAAGCAGGTTATTTCCCTTGAGGTTCTGTCACAAACTGCTTGAAAAACAATCTTGAACTACTTCTAAGAAGTCGTTAGATTCTAAATTCCTGTCAAAAATTCCAATCAATTTGACTAAAGTTGAAGTCACCCAGAATAACTACGTTTTCGTGCATTGTGGCCTTAAAATTTCCTCCCATAGTAGTCTCCTTGGTCCCTATCTAAGTTTGGAGGACGTATATCACACCTAAAATCAATTTTTCATGCCCCTCTGAAAATTCTATCCAGACAGACTCTGTATGTGTTATTTCAGACTTTATTCCTTTTTATGCAACAGTTCAAGCGATCTCGGACATACAGTGCCACTCCACCCCCTTCCGAAACTTCTTCTACTTGGAACAATTTAAAACCCTGTATATGACATTCTGCAGGCATGTCTCTATTTTTCGTATTGAACCACGTCTCAGTTATGGCAAATACATCAACGTTACCTGCACTTGCAACTAACCTCAAATCGTCCATCTTATTCCTAGCACTACGACTATTTGTATAATACACTTTTAAAGACCCTCCTTTCTTTTTACCCTTCCTGCTCCATTCTGTTTTCCACTATACCTATTACTGTCCCTGTTATTGTTAAGATTTTTATATCAAAGCCTAGATCTATAGTTCGACATTCAGTATTTTCCATTTCTAAACCCATACATCTAACTAATCCTAGTTTAAAGTCCTAACAACACCCTCAACTGAGCTAGCAAGAAAATCCACACCTGCCCTGGATAAGTGAACCCCATCCCTGGCATACATGTCATTTCGGCCATAGAAGTGGTCCCAGTTGCAAATGAATGGTACTGCATTATCCTTACAGTGTTTGTCCAGCCAGCAATTGACACCAATTGCCCTGGACAGCTATTCATCTCCAACTCTCTCCTGGCAAAATACCACATATGACAGGGTTCCACCTTCTTCCTAATTATGTCTATTGCTGACCTATACCTGCTAGTCAGGTCCTCACTCCTACGTCTGCCAACATCGTTGCCTCCAGCACTGAGATAATAGGATTGCTCCCATTACCTCTCATGATGTCGTCCAGACGGCTAACAATATCCTCCATCCCAGCCCTAGGAAAGCAAACCCTCTGTCTCCTACTTCTATCTTTCAAGCAGAAGGCCCTATCCATATACCTAATTTGACTATCCCCAACAAGAACAATGTTCTTACCTTCCTTGGTGTCGTTCGTGATGTTTCCTGTAGTCGACTCACATTCATCGGGTAACACTGAGAATCGGTTCGATGTTTCCACAACAGGTTTCTGGTTCTTCGTTGATTCTACCTCTCCATCCATCCTCTTGATCTTTAACTTTGTCCCATGCATTCCAGCCACTGTTCAGGTTCCTTTCTTGGCTTGACACTAACAACACCTTCCCAGTAAGTAGCATATAAAAATTACTGAGAAATAATTCATGAAAAAACAAAATAATGGTTTGGATGAACAGGATATGAGGAAGAAAATAAAAAAGACACAGAAATTTAGGAAAATTGTTACAATGTTTGGTTAGATCAGACAGATTAGGTTACGTAATGCGAGATAATGCAACAAATTATAGTGACTGAAATCAGTGTTAGTTACAAAATATATGAAAGAAAGCCTTTAATGTGAACACCATTCTTTTACTTAGTTATCACTGAAACAAAGAAAACAATGAGTTAAAGTGTATGTTTTTTCACTCTATATAATAGTTTACCCAAAATTTTGTTTTCTTTGCAATCTACTTGTACTCAGAGAATGACGTTCGAAGTGTAACACATGTATTTCTGTCAACAATAACTACGATTATTGGAGGGTGTTAACTGACTGTTTTAATAATAATAATAATAATAATAATAAGAAAGAAGAAGAAGAAGAAGAAGAGAAGAAGAAGAAGAAGAAGAAGAAGAAGAAGAAGAAGAAGAAGAAGAAGAAGAAAAGAAGAAGAAGAAGAAGAAGAAGAAGAAGAAGAAGAAGAAGAAGAAGAAGAAGAAGAAGAATAGAAGAAGAAGAGAAGAAGAAGAAGAAGAAGAAGAAGAAGAAGAAGAAGAAGAAGAAGAAGAAGAAGAAGAAGAAGAAGAAGAAGAAGAAGAAGAAGAAGAAGAAAGAAGAAGAAAGAAGAAAAAAGAAGAAGAAGAAAAAAAAAAGTTGAGGAAGCGGTTGATCACCATGCCCAGCCCTTCTAGGGCAGGGTAGGTGCCAAGGCTGGACTTGCTACCATCTGCGGCTCGCAAGCCTGCCCTTCCGTCAGCCTCCTTGGGGCGGGGATGGGGGCAGACCAGAGGGCCTAGCAACTATCTACCTACCTGCCTCGTGCTTATGGCGAATATGCTAGGCCTGGGACCAGTTGGTCCCATCGCTGAGGGTACCCTCCCATGGGAGACTTAGATCTCTGCTACTCCCACGCCAGGGAGCCGGAGCCGGGTCGCCATCTGGTAAAGACCCAGGCCGGGAGAATTCCCTGGTGAATCAACACCTCATCCTCCTTGTGGAAGCCTAGGAACAAATGGATTTGACAGTTAAAAATAGGAGAGAGAGTTATTAAATGGAGAGTTAGAGGTATCGGGAAGATGGAGGGAATATTTTGACGAGTTGTTAAATGTTGATGAAGACAAAGAAGCTGTGATTTCGTGTATAGACCAAGGAGGAATAACATCTTGTAGGAGTGTAGAAGAGCCAGTTGTGAGTGTGGGAAGTTCGTGAGGCAGTGGGTAGAATGAAAGGGGTAAGGCAGCTGGGATTGATAGGATAAAGATAGAAATGTTAAAAGCAGGTGGGGATATAGTTTTGGAGTGGTTAGTGCTATTATTTAATAAATGGATGGAAGAGGGTAAGGTACCTAGGGATTGGCAGAGAGCGTGTATTGTTCCTTTGTATAAAGGCAAAGGGACAAAAGAGATTGCAAAAATATAGGGAATAAGTCTGTTGAGTGTACCTGGTAAAGTGTATGGTAGAGTTATTATTGAAAGAATTAAGAGTAAGACAGAAAGCAGGATAGCAGATGAACAAGGGCGGCTCGCAAGCCTGCCCTTCCCGTCAGCCTCCTTGGGACGGGGAAGGTGGCATCTATCTACCTACCTGCCTCGTGCTTGTAGGCGAATATGGCTAGGCCTGGGACCAGTTGGTCCCGCCGCTGAGGGTACCCCTCCCATGAGAGACTTAGGGGGGGCGAGCCGGTTTCAAGAGATTTGGAAAGGAAGATTGAAAAATTTTGGAAAAAATGTTTTGTTACCAAAAATAGTGCATCATTCTGGCAACATTTTGGTGTAATCAGCTTGTTTATATCATATTTCCTTGTATGTTTTTCCTTAAATGTATTTTTTTGTTCTTGCTGTCATAAAATACATGTTGCCAATTAGTGTTTTTTTAGTTTTATCTCTGCAAAAAATTCAAATTTTTATGATTATTTAATTAAAAAAACTCTACATAGTAACATCTCTGATGCCTCCATTCAAGTGCAGGGACTCATGCCACCTCAGTGGCCTCTGGGGTCTCAACAAGTGCTGATGCATGCAACTCGCTGAGATTTAGCATGCCATATCCATAGAGTTTCACAGAAAAAATATATTAATAACTCAGAAAAAGTTATTGACATTGTTTGTAATTTTACGAAAAGTATTAATAGGATTGTCATTAATTTTCACACGTTATTGAGTAATGATGGCTCTACAACCACCCATGAAGGATTTCCGATATCTTTACAGCTTTGTTTTTATTGATTTTTTCCCACAAAATAATGGCAAAAACAAAATCACTAACTTCAACATTTTTTATAATGGAATCTACTGACATTTTTGCTGAAAAGGATTGGGTCAACAATTATATAGCCTTTATCTTTCATCTGATGTTAACTAGAGAATTGTACATCTTCCCAATTTTGTAGAAATTTACAGGTTTTGTGACCCCTAAAATTTGCACATTTTATTTTTTTCTATCTAACCTAAAGGCAAATAATCATAACAAAGACAGTGTATAGGTTTTTAAAAGCTGTATAAATCACAGTAAAAAATCTCATTGAAATTAGACCAAAATAAAGAAAAAAACGTGAATTCATTCGCCCCTCCCTTAGGTCTCTGCTACTCCCACGCCAGGGAACCGGAGACGGGTCGCCATCTGGTAAAGACCCGGGCCGGGAGATTTCCCGGTGAATCAACACCTCCTCACCTCCTGACATCAATGACATATACTACTAGTGGTACCTCGGTTAACGATATGTTTTCATTCCAGAATGCTGTTCAAGTGCCATTACCAAACGAATTTATCCCCATTAGGAATAATGTAAAATAGACTAGTCCTTTTAGATCCCCAAAAATACACTTACAAAAGAATTTAAAAAAATAAACTTACATAAAAGGGTGAGTTTGGGGACCATAGTTATAAGAGTATATGTATATAGAAAGTAAAAGGACACAAATGCAACTAATGTAACATTTTATTGTGGCAACGTTTCGCTCTCCAAGAGCTTTTTCAAGCCATTACAATACATGGACACAGAGTATATATATACTTTCAAAGTGAGGTGTAATACTAGTGGTGGTAGAAGTGTAGTGATATAAGTAGTAGTAGTAATACAATAAGGTAGAACAATCAACTTGCACATGAGTAAAAGGTGATAAAAACAATTACTTGGGTAGTATTCAAACAGGTTAGACAAATATTTCTGTAGGACGTTGGAAAAGAGAAGGCCTGTAGCAGTGTTCCACATCTGCGATGCGCTTGTGTGGTATTAGCAGGAGAGGCTATGTGATGGTAGGGTTTACTGTTTTCAGGAGGATTCTTGCTAAGATTTCAGAGATGTTGAAGCTGCCTTTATTTTGTTTAATTGTGTTAGAAACAGCGATAAGTGCTGATTCAAGGCACTTGCGTCTGCGGAAATCAGTTTCTTTGATTACTAATCGGGCGTCTTTGAATTTCATGAGATGATTGGTGGAATTTCGGTGTTGTACGCAGGCGTTGTTCAGGTTATCGTTCCTACATGCATTAATGTGTTTTTTGAGGCGTGTTTCGAGGTTTCTTGCCGTTTCTCCTACATAAATCCTGTCGCAGCCTCACCATGCCCAGCCCTTCTAGGGCAGGGTAGGTGCCAAGGCTGGAGCTTGCTACCATCTGCGGCTCGCAAGCCTGCCCTTCCCGTCAGCCTCCTTGGGGCAGGGAAGGTGGCAGACAAGAGAGGCCTAGCATCTATCTACCTACCGGCCTCATGCTGGTGGGGAATGTGGCTAGGCCTGGGGCCAGTTTTCCCCACCGCTGAGGGGTACCCCCTCCCATGGGAGACATAAATCTCTGATACTCCCACGACAGGGAGCCAGAGCCGGGTCGCCATCTGGTAAAGACCCGGGCTGGGAGATTTCCCGGTGAATCAACACCTCCTCCTCCTCCTGCGACCCTCACCAGTCCACTAACACCCAGGTTCCCTTTTTACTGATGGGTGAACATAGACAACCTGTGTAACGAAACACGTCCAATGTTTCCACCTCTTTGCCGGGAATCAAACCCTGACCCTCACCATGTGAAGCGAGAGCTTTTCCCACCAGGCCACGGGTTCGCATCATGGGGGATAAGATTATCCAAAACTGCCCAGAATGTTCTACATAACCAGGGGCTTTCTATATAATATTCCAATGATGTCATCTATGTCTGTAAAAGTTGTATTATGATTACAATTATTATTCATTATTGTTATTAACAAGAGTCATCTGTGTCTCAGTGTACGCGATTGGATTAGTGTAGAGTGTGGAAAATATGGGTATTTTCCCGAAAGTTATACTGGGTAAACTTTCCAATGTGAATAGATGTCATAAATGTGTTGCTATTGGTTTAAAATTCAATTGAGTGTAAAAAAGAACCAACAGAGAAGCTCGGCGCATGCGCCATGTCCTAGAGGGAGAGGGACGCATAGGCCGTAGTGTGGGTAGGCAGTAGTCGTCATGGAGTCACGTGGGTATACCCAAAAAATGGCATGGGTATCTGACTATTATGAAGTCAGGAATTTGGCGTTTACGAAGGCCAAAACTTCACAATAGGAAGTGTCGTAATCGTTCTTAGTGTCTAATGAGGGACATCAAGTCTGGGAAACCCCTATAATAGGGTGATGAATTTGTTAAATAGTGAGCGACGCCTCCCGTACAAGTGTTCGGTGGGAGAAATACCCATCGGTCTGATTATTGCTCATCGGACTCAGATCTTAATGAATCAATTTCTAAAGAGTTTAAATTAGTGGGACATTAAGTCGTCTTGTGAACGGTGGAGAGATTGCAGATAATCACCTTAATTTAAGGGAATGAGTGAAGTGATACAAGTCACCATTCCCCGATTGACCACATGTTAACCTCTAGATAACCATAATTTGATTAATGATACCCAGCATGGATTCACGAGGGGCCGTTCCTGCCTATCTAATTTATTAACCTTCTTCAGTAAAGCTTTTGAGAAATAAACACATAAGCAGTATAATGTGATCCTTTATTGACAACGTTTCGCCCACGCAGTGGGCTTTATCGAGTCACAGACAGATCTACCTGGAAAATGAGCAACATGGAGATATATATAGGGTACAGTCAGGTGGAGAATGCTGGGTCAGGTGGAGAAAGCTGCATGTGAGTCTTAAAAGTAGTGTGATAGTTAAAAACATAGTGTGACTTAAAGGACCTGCAGTGTACCATTCTTGAGTTCTAGGTGGGATAGCGTTGAAGAAGTTTCTTGGCAATAGGTTCAGCTATGTTGTAGAAGCCGTTGTTCTGGTTGAAGTTGTTGGATATACAGATGAGTTATGATTCTAGGATTCTTCGGTATTGCGTGTTGTCTTCTTTGGCGATGAGTCTTGCGTTTCTGTAGTTGATTAAATGGTTGTGTAAATTTCGGTGTTGAACACAGGCATTTCTTGAGTCGTCAGATCTGCCTGCGTACTGGTGTTCTGAAATACGTGTTTGTAGGTCTCTGGATGTTTCTCCAACGTATAATTTGCTGCAGCCATTACAAGGGATTGTGTATACCCCTGCCGTGGATTGAAGCTTTTCCTGTCTGTTACTGGTAATGTCCTTGATGGTGGTGGATGTGGAGGTGGATACTCGGAATGAGGTCTTAGAAAAAATGTTGTCAATAAAGGATCACATTATACTGCTTATGTGTTTATTTTTCATTGTGTCGGTATTTTAAACCATTTATTTCCAAAGCTTTTGAGGCTGTTGATCACGATAAAGAATTCGATATTGTTTATTTAGACTTTAGTAAGGCTTTTGATAGAGTACCGCACCAGAGACTGTTAAAGAAAGTGGCAGCTCATGGCATTGGGGGAAAAGTGCTGTCATGGATCGAGTCATGGCTCACCAATAGGAAGCAAAGAGTGTGCATAAATGGGGTTAAATCCGAATGGGGACTTGTAACAAGTGGTGTTCCACAGGGATCAGTCTTAGGCCCATTGTTATTTATAATATATATCAATGACCTTGATGAGGGAATTACTAGTGATATGAGCAAATTCGCCGACGACACGAAGATAGGTAGGATAATTGATTCAAACATAGATGTCATAGAACTTCAGGAAGATTTAGACAAACTTAATTCGTGGTCAGAAAAGTGGCAGATGCAGTTCAATGTAGATAAATGCAAGGTTCTGAAGCTCGGGAGTGTCCATAACCCAAGCACTTATAAGTTAAATAACGTAGAACTTAGCCATACAGATTGCGAGAAGGACTTGGGGGTGATGGTAAGCAGCAACCTTAAACCAAGACAGCAATGAATAAGCGTACGTAATAAGGCAAATAGATTACTGGGATTTATATCAAGAAGTGTTAGCAACAGAAGTCCAGAGGTTATATTACAGCTTTATACATCATTAGTAAGGCCTCACCTAGATTATGCAGCTCAGTTCTGGACTCCATATTACAGAATGGACATAAATTCGTTAGAAAACATTCAGCGTAGAATGACTAAATTAATACATAGCATTAGAAATCTTCCTTACGAAGAAAGATTGAAGACCCTAAAATTACATTCACTTGTAAGACGTAGAATGAGGGGAGACATGATCGAGGTATACAAGTGGAAAATGGGTATTAACAAAGGGGATATAAATAAATATAAATAAATATAATTATAAATATAAACTTTGATGTCATTGCAATAACTGAAACATGGTATAATACCAAGAGTCGGGATATGATTGCTGAGTGTCATATTCAGGGGTTTAAGTTGTTCCATGTAGATAGATATAATGGGAAAGGGGGTGGAGTTGCATTGTATGTACGAGAAAATATAAATTGCTGCATAAAAACAGGCATAAAATTAGATGGATCATTAACAGAATCTGTTTGGGTAGAGTTTCTAGAAGGTCAAGAAAAACTGATTCTAGGTATAATATACCGACCTCCAGGCTTGGATCACGATAGAGGGAGACTTCTTTGGGACGAAATTGTTAGGGCTTCTAGGCACAATAACGTAGTGATAGTAGGGGATTTTAACTTTAGTCAAACTGACTGGACTTCTTTGACCGGTAATCTGGAGTCCAGTGACTTTATGGAAGTAGTTCAGGACTGTTTTCTGAAGCAGTGTGTGACGGAGCCTACCAGAGGTAATAATTTGCTCGACCTAGTCTTGTCAAATAAAGAAACTCTTGTAAATAATCTGGAGATCACTGAAGAGCTTGGAGCTAGTGATCACAAATCCATTACTTTTAATATTACATGGGAGTACGAGAATAGGGATAATACGGTAAAAGTTCCTGATTTTCGTTCTGCCGATTATATTGGACTTAGGAACACCTGTCTAATCTCGACTGGGGTAATCTAGCTAACGATTACGATGGGATCTGCGTTTATGATTTTTCTTAATAATGTACAACGTGCACAGAGTATGTTTATTCCCAGAGAGAATTTAGGTCAAATAATAACGATCCCAAATGGATTAACAGGAGGCTAAAACATTTATTAGGGAGAAAAGAGGAATTTATAGGCGCATCAAAGGAGGAGATGTTAACCTTATTGACCAATATGTTCAGTTGAAAATAGAAGTAAAAAGGGATTAGAAAGGCTAAACGTGACTATGAGATTAAGGTTGCTAATGAATCAAAGACTAATCCAAAAGGGTTCTTTCAAGTGTACAGGACGAAGGTGAGGGAAAAGGTAGGACCTCTGAAAATTGGGAATGGACAGCTGACGGATAACGAACTGGAAATGTGTTCTCTATTTAATGACTATTTTTGTCAGTCTTTACACTAGAAGACGTAAATGAGATTCCAGAAATTAACAATTATTCAGTTCCTGAAGAATTGAAATTAACTAATATTACTGTCACGAGGATATGGTTATCAAACAGATAGATAAACTGAAGCAAAATAAGTCCCGGGACCCGACGAGTTGTTTTCCAGGGTACTTAAAGAATGCAAAATGGAACTTAGTCAGCCATTAACGAATGTGTTTAATACGTCCATCCTAACTGGTGTTGTGCCAGAGATGTGGAAGATAGCTAATGTAGTTCCTATATTCAAATCAGGGATAAGTCCATTCCATCAAATTACCGTCCAATAAGCCTCACGTCTATAGTAGGCAAATTATTAGAATCAATTATAGCTGATATTATCAGAAGTCACCTTGAAGAACATAATTTGATTAATGAATCTCAGCATGGGTTTACGAGAGGTCGTTCCTGCCTGACAAATTTACTGACGTTTTCAATAAAACATTTGAGGCAGTAGACAGTGATAAAGAATATGATATAGTTTACTTGGATTTCAGTAAGGCCTTCGATAGAGTACCTCACAAGAGACTCTTAAGAAAGGTGGCAGCTCATGGTATAGGAGGTAAAGTTCTAGCATGGATAGAGGCATGGCTTACCAATAGAAAGCAGAGAGTTTCCATTAATGGGGTCAAATCTGAATGGGGATTTGTCACTAGTGGCGTTCCACAAGGATCAGTTTTGGGCCCATTGTTGTTCATAATTTACATTAATGACCTTGATGAAGGAATTGCAAGTGACATGAGTAAATTTGCTGATGATACAAAAATAGGCCGCATAATTCATTCTGAGGAGGATAACAGTGAACTCTAGGAGGATTTGGATAAATTATTAGTAATTATAGCTGATATTATCAGAAGTCACCTTGAAAAAACATAATTTTAATGAATCTCAGCATGGGTTTACGAGAGTCGTTCCTGCCTGACAAATTTACTGACGTTTTCAATAAAACATTTGAGGCAGTAGACAGTGATAAAGAATATGATATAGTTTACTTGGATTTCAGTAAGGCCTTCGATGAGTACCTCACAAGAGACTCTTAAGAAAGGTGGCAGCTCATGGTATGGGAAATTTTTCTGGATGAGGGGGGCACCAAAAAAAGGAAGC
>WNWK01051358.1:0-12508 GCA_009830355.1 Cherax destructor
ATCTAACCTATTTCACTTTCCTCTTATAAGGGAAGTGTTAATGCGACATGACATCAGTGAATCCCTGGTGTTTGCCACAGTATTTGCTCTAGCTGGCACTCAATTGAACTGGTGCTCCCACAAGGTACTAAGTGGTCCCAGATTTTTTAATACTGAGCACACTGAGGGCGCAGATCCATTCTCTCATGTCTAGGCGACTCAGGCCTATCGCACTAAATTTGAAGGAATGAAAAAAAACGAGATCTACGTCCGAGCAGTACGCACGTGAACGTATATCTACGTGTGGACAGTTTAGGGTTAATTCTGTAAGAAAAAAAATTTTTTTTTTCAAAAATTCTTGGACACTGAAACACCCTTCCAAAATGGCCTTGGACCCTGAAAGGGTTAATGCACCTCAGAGTGATTATTATTGTGTCCTATTATCATCAATATTAATATGGCATCTTCAAGACTAATAAGACACTCTTAGTGATTTTAATGTGTACCTGCACGCCAGCACAGTGTTTAAGTTTACTTACATACAGGTACAGTACACAAAAGTATAATTATCAGAGTAGTATAAAAATATGAAATAACTTTAAAACACTTGAAATTTTGAAAAGTGTCCAAACATAATGGAGAGACACGGTGGTCATGGAGAATGTAAACAAACCGGGTGGCTCGGGACCATATTAGAAAGACAAAAGGAGACTTATCTCGAGTTTTGGTCATAATTTGAAATGTCCGTAGCGGAACGCCGGAAAATGGGGCCCTGCTGACATGGGACACAATACCAGCACCCGATACCAGTACGTCAGACAGTACAAGCACACAGTACCAGTACGCCGGACACAGTACAAGCACCCAGTACCAGTACGTTGGACACAGTACAAGCACCCGAGTACCAGTACGCCGGACACAGTACACACCGAGTACCAGCACGCCGACACAGTACCAGCACCCGAGTACCAGCACGCCGGACACAGTACCAGCACCGCGACAGCACGCGGACACAGTACCAGCACCTGCGCACCAGCACGCTCAGACACAGTACCAGCACCCCGCACCAGTACAACGGACACAGTACCAGCACCGCGCTACTCAGCACGCCGGACACAGTACCAGCACCTGCGCACAGCACGCGGACACAGTACCAGCACCTGCTACAGCGCGGACACAGTACCAGCACCTGCGTACCAGTCGCGGACACAGTACCAGCACCTGCGTACCAGACGACGGACACAGTACCAGCACCGCGACCAGATCGTCGGACACAGTACCAGCACCCGCGTACCAGCACGTCGGACACAGTACCAGCACCCGCGTACCAGCACGTCGGACACAGTACCAGCCCCGCGTACCAGCACGCCGGACACAGTACCAGCACCTGCGTACCAGTACGCCGGACACAGTACCAGCACCTGCGACCAGCACGCGGACACAGTACCAGCATCTCGATCAGCACGCCGGACACAATACCAGCACCTGCGCACAGTACCTCGGACACAGTACCAGCACCTGCGTACCAGACGTCGGACACAGTACCAGCACCTGCATACCAGTCGTCGGACAGTACCAGCACCTGCGTCCAGTACGTCGGACACAGTACCAGCACCTGCGTACCAGCACGCCGGACACAGTACCAGCACCTGCGTACTCAGCACGTCGGGCACAGTTAAAGGGTTAAACAAACTGGTAGCATGTTGGAATAAGTACCTCAATATGCCTGGAGATTATGTCCAGACCTAACAAATGAACAATATGCAGCACAACTTGGTTGTATTTTTGTCAAAAAAAATCACTGATGTAAATCCTTTTCGATGTACCATCAAAAATTATAAACTTTAGTCTGGATCCTAATGGCACTTTGTTGACAATAGTGAAGAAACAACATACAGTGGTCCATTGGTTTTCGTTTGTCTCAGTTTTCGGTGATTTTGATTTTCGGGGACATTTTTCATGGAAATATTGTCTTAGTTTTGTCGATGGTACGGAACCTGTCCAGTGCCCAGCGCACATACAAAGCCTGCCTCACATGTACATTGTCACGCACTGTAGCATTGTTTATGGTTGAGTGAACATCATCTTGCGAGTTCATACAAAACATTTCTTAACAATTCATTGTTTTTGGCCCTTGATTATTGTGACTACTAAATAAGCTACCATGGGCCCAAAGAAAGCTCCTAATGCCAGTTCTTTGGTAAGAAAGTAGAAACACCGTAGAACTGAAGAAAGAAATAATAGAAAAATATGATAGTGGCATAAGTATTGCCGAGCTCGCCAGGATATACAATAAGGCCCCATCAACTATCGGTTCCATTGTGGCGAAGAGAAAAATCATGGAAGTTAATGTTGCAAAGGGGTGAATACAATAACGAAACAGAGATCACAATCAATTGAAAATATGGAGAAATTTGTTGGTGTGGATAAACGAAAAACTGTTAGTGGGTGATAGTGTTGTGCAATCCATCATTTGTGAAAAAGCAAGGCAGTTGCATGCCGATCTTGTCAAGAAAATGCCTGGAACCAGTGTTAATGTTGATGAATTTAAGGCCAGCAAAGGCTGGTTCGAAAACTTCAAGAAGCGAAGTGGCATACACAGTGTTGTAAGGCATGGTTAGGTGCCAGTTCAGACAAACATGTGGCTAAAAAATTTGTGCGTGAATTCAAAGAATATGTACAGGCTGAAAATTTCAAACCCGAACAAGTGTTTAATTGTGATGAAACAGGCCTGTTTTGGAAGAAAATGCCAAGGAGGACCTACATCACGCAGGAGGAAAAGGCAATGCCAGGACACAAGCCTATGAAAGACAGGCTAACTCTTATGTTGTGTGGTAATACTAGTGGGGATTTCAAAGTGAACCCTTTACTTGTGTATCACTCTGAAAAACCCAGAGCGTTCAAGAAAAACAGTGTCATCAAGAGTAAATTGTGTGTGATGTGGAAGGCAAACAGTAAGGCATGGGTCACGAGTTAAATTTTCCTGGAATGGTTTAATCAAGTGTTTGGCCCGAGTATGAAGAACTACCTCCTGAAAAGAAATTGGGACTCAAGTTCCTCCTGATACTGGACAATGCTCCTGTTCATCCTCGAGACTTTGAAGACCAATTGTCTAAGGATTTCAGTTTTGTAACAGTGAAGTTCTTGCCTCCTAGCACCACTCCTCTCATCCAGCCCATGGACCAGCAGATCATTGCAAACTTCAAAAAACTGTACACCAAAGCAATGTTTCAAAGGTGCTTTGATGTGACCTCAGACACTCAGTTGACCCTGAGAGTTCTGGAGGGATCACTTCAATATCTTCAGTTGCATAGGCCTTATAGATAAGGCTTGGCAGGGAGTGACCTCCAGGACGATGAACTCTGCTTGGAGAAAGTTGTGGCCAGATTGTGTCCAAGAGGGATTTTGAAGGGTTTGGGGCTGACCCTGAGGAGCCTATGAAAGTTGTGGAAAGTATTGTGGCAATGGGGAATTCCATGGGGTTGGATGTGAGTGGCGAGGATGTGGAAGAGTTGGTGGAGGACCAAAATGATGATCTAACCACTGAAGAGCTTCAAGAGCTTGAGCTGCAACACCATCAAACCAGAACTCAGGAAATTGCTTCAATGAAGGAGTTAGAGAGATGTAAGGTGCCTTCTTCAAAGATTAAGGACATTTGTGCAAAGTGGAGTGAGGTGCTTTCATTTGTGGAGGAACATCACCCTGACAAAGATGTTGCAATCCGTCTCGGCAACATGTTCAATGACAATCTCTTGTCCTATTTTAGGGACATTTTAAAGAGACGCCAGCAACAGAGCTCTCTGGACAGATATTTAGTGCTACAGGTGTGCAGTGACTCTCAAGTTGGTCCTAGTGGCAGTAAAAGACAAAGAGGGGAAGTGACCTCAGATGAGGACTTGGTACCTAGAGTCCTTATGGAGGGGGATTCCCCTTCCAAAGAATAACCTCTCTCCCCTCCTCCCTGTCTTCCATCCAGCAACATCAGTCTTCAATAAAGGTAAGTATCATGTTGAATGTTCATTCTTTTGTGCATGTAAATCTATCTTTAAAGCCCCCCAAAAAATTTTTTTAATACTTCTGGGTGTCTGGAACGGATTAATTGAATTTACATTATTTCTTATGGGGAAAATGGTTTTGGTTTTTGCCGATTTTGGTTTTAGTTGATCCCTCTGGAACGGATTAAACATGAAAACCAAGGGACAACTGTATGTACATTGCTAAACAAACTTTTATTAGCACAACAGTAGACTCTAGAGCTTTACCAAGTCATGACTTCATAAAGTACTACACAGAGCTAAATGTTGTCTTAATAAAAGCTTTTCCTGATGTTTGTCTTTTATTGAGTAGCTACAATGTAGTGTTCTAATGTGTGATGGAGACTTACAGGAAGCTTAGAGGAATCCAATAAAAGCAGTTCCATAGGATCAGGAAAAACTTTTGTTGCATGAGCTAATATGCCCTATAGGGAGCATTGAAATTTTGGTCAAAGCTGCACTTTTCAGGCATTGTTCTTTATACAGTGGAACCTCGAGTTTCGGCCTCCAAGTTTCAGCCATTTTGAGTTTTATTCACTTTTTTCAGCTAAATTTTGTCTTGAGTTTTTGCCGCCATACCAGACTTGTCTGCCTGCCCATGCTCACACAAAGCATCCCACGCATGCATTATGAGTCAGTCTGGCTTTGTTTCTCCTCGAGTGAACATTACCCTGCGCTTTCATCCAAATATTTCACAATAAATTTTTTTTGTGCTTGAAGACTGAGTGCAACTGCTACATAATTAACTGTGGGCCTAAAGAAATTTCCTAGTGCCAGCCCTTTGGTAAAAAAAAAGTGAGAAACACGATAAAATTGAAGAAAGAAATTGTAGCAAAATACCAAAGTGGAGGAGGAAGAGAGGGGAAAATGTGCCTTCTTCAGTGATTCTATGATATGTACTATACTACAGCACCAGGAATCAATAAAGGCTATAGCGCCAGCCAGCGATGTAGCAAGTAAGTTAAGCGATAGAAAAAGAACACGAAATTAACTCCTCCAATGTTATTGTGGGTATATAGAGCCACTGACAACACAGCCGCCACCACCACTATACGGCTTATGCTGCCAGTGGCCCTGATAACCCAACACCACCACCACCTCCACCACCACTCGAGACATATGTAATGACATATTTTATTCATTCTAGAGTATATATCACGCTTCTATGTTATTAATATTATTTATTATGTCATATTAGGATCAATTGTGATAGATAAATAAGCCGTAGAGTTGATATTAGTGTCATATTGAAGGAGTATCTTGTCCTGTCTCCAAACAAACTCTCTCCTCCCTGTCTTCCATAAGCCAACAAGAGTCTTCAATAAAGGTATGTAATGTTTATATTTATTTATATTTATTTCTCATTGTTTTCTTTATGTAAAACTATATTTATTCTTTAGAAAATGAATTTTTTGTGAATATTTTTGGTTGTCTGGAATGGATTAATTGGATTTACATTATTTCTTATGGGAAATATTGCTTTGACTTTCAAACAATTTGAGTTTCAGCCGAGCTTCTGGAACGGATTAAGTTCGAAACTTGAGGCACCACTGTATACACCTTAGATTAAGTGCCAAATATGAAGTTGATTAGTTGAGGTTTAGCCTACAGCTTTTGCAATTGAAATTTTGGAATATGTCTGTATTACTGAGTAGTGCAGTGCAGTGTTTTATGTACTGTATCTATGTACTCTGCAGTATTTATAAACATTAACAAACTTTCTCTCTTTTCAGATACTCTGATTACTTTACTACTGAGATGGCTACAATGTCAATGAGGAAAGCCACAGAACATGCAATGTTTGGCCATGCCAGTGTTCTTCCAATGAACAAACTTCCATCCAAAGGCGATATGTCAAGGAACTGCTGGCGATATAAATGTGATGAAGGAAAGTTTACTGATGTTTCAGTGATTATCAAGATAGCAGCTAAGAATTGTTCTGAACTATGGGAGAAATCAATTGGAGACAGAAAGACTATTCCTATTCTCAGCCAGAAAACTATTGAGGAAAGATTGAGAAAATTGTACTGTAGAGGAATAGAACTTCATAAGAACAAAAATGTCTCCAAAAAAAATCTACATTTCAATAAGAAACAAACGAGTTGTTTAATATATGTAGTTTCTGCCCTGCTACCTCCTGTCAAGATGTAGGGTGCAAAATAAAGGCATGATGAATACCACCTGGCCTGTAATTGTGATGCGAAAGTACCTAAACGTGAGGTACAGTTTCTCCTTGATCAGAGAGGCGATAGCAAGATGAAAATTGGCTGTGTTGACATGACAGTAACAAGGATGTGGGATTGAGTGATGGTAAAAGAGGAGCAGGATGCAGCCACAGCCAGGAAGCAGCTGGAGGAAAGAGAGTGAACCGGCAGCTGGAGAAGTTTCTGATTCTGACGATAATTCAAATAATGCCAGAGATAGCCCTTCTATCAATACTGATGCTGACTATGTCTTGAGTAGTCTGAATGCCAGCAGCTCACAGCAGAAAAGAAAAAGACTCCCTGCACTGGCAACCACATGTGACCAATACTTGTGGAGGAATGTGCTCCTACGATATAATGAACTGTATTGCTAATACTTAGCTTATTGATGAATCCAAGAAGTCGCAGCCATCCCCGACTCCTTCACAGTGGATACATCTATGGCCTCATTCTCCACCGGGCTGTATGGTAAAAATTACATGTGGTTATAAATATATTGCCCCAAAAGAGCGTATGCTAATATCTTCAGTCATTAACTCCAGACTGAATTAACACTCACGTGTTTGGACTTAAAAGTCCACGCATAACCGCCGTCAATAGGTAAATTTTGATGTTCTTGACTGCGCAGTCCCCAGCCTGACAAGAACACAAACCATACCTTGCTCGTGTAACGTGAGCGATGGTGTTGACTCCACCATATACGGCGGAAAATGCTGTCTTGATTGTAGAATGCCGCTGATGAGTCACCGTCTTGTTTCGATGGAGTTCACTTGCGATTGTCTCTACGTTTGTCTTTTAGCAGTAATAAGAAGCTGCGCACACTTCTGAATATACCGCGATGTTATTCACTAAACGCGCTGGAACAGAGTTCTTATCTTATTTCCCGACGTTAGTGGAGATTAAATTAGTGCACCGACGTCCACGACTAATGTCTTTGTTGAGTTACGTCGCCTCGCGCCGTATGACCCCTCGCGTCGTATGACCCCTTCGGAGGCCGATTTCAATCTGACTCCTCGTGGTGCCTCTTGCAGCCTCGTGCTGCCTCGTGGGGCTTGTATCGCTGATATCAGCACAATTTCAACAATTGCTACATGCTGCTACAAGTGGCAATAAAAATGTTTGTGTTCTCTAAATACTTTGATCACTGGAACACATGATTGTATTGTTTAAGTGTAGAAACTAATACATCAGTTTACCATAATTTTCCTGTTACGGCAAAGAGTTACATTTATCTCAAAGGTCTATTAACTCACATATACACTCGCTGCTACTTGGTCAGACAACGTGACACACTGTGGTCAGTACATCTGGTCTGTGTTAATTTGTTTTTCTCAGCCAGACGCGCCTCGTCTGGCCCTTTCCTAAGGGCGGAAAGGGTAGGGGCCCTTAACAAGGGTAGAAAGGGCGCATACCCCCCTCCTTTGGAGAATTTTCTCCACAATACTTGATCAGTGATTATGTTGGAGCTGCCTTTGCTACCGCCACCTTAATGGACTATGGCATTATCACCAAGGACGACAAAAGTCAAGTTATTGGACCACAGAAGTTGCCAGATGCCAGGCACAAAACCAAGCCGCCTTTCATTGCTTCTCTATCAGATCAACAGGTTCTGAAAATTATTGAGACTACACTGGAGGTGCCCAAATTGCCAAAAAACACTCAGCTGTTGAGAGAGGGATAAAATTGGTGACTGAAGCTGCACTGAAGTGACTGGACCGATGGCAAAAGATGGATATACAGTGGACCCCTGACATGCGGTCAGTCTGAGTATCGGTCAGTTCGAGTTTCGATTGCTTTTTTCAGTCCAATTTTTCCCCGCCAACTGGTCATTTCCCCGACTATCGGTCTGGGTACCGGACCTGTTCGCCTGCCCATGCTTGCACGCCTCACCGCGCAGGCGTTGTGAGCCCAGTCTAGCTTTGTTTACCATTGAGAGAACATTAACCAGCACGCTCATTCAAACATTTCACAATAAATTTACAGTGGATCCCCGGATTACGATGGCATCGGATAACGATAAATTTGGAAGACGATACATTTTTCTGTAAAAATAATAGTTCGATAAACGATGATCCGCTCGGAAAACGCTATTCATCTTGGACGCGTACACATGCCCTGGGACAGCACAACACTCCGTCCAGAGTCAGTGCCATTGTTTACCAGCGAGCACCACCCACGCATTCATACCATAAATTTTGTCATTATTCCATTGTTTTTAGTGCTTGCTAAATAAGCCACCATGGGCCCAAAGAAAGCTCCTAGTGCCAGCCCTGTGGTAAATTGTGTAGTAGGGATGCAGGGAATGTAGCAGGGATGTAGGGAGTGTAGCAGGCATGCAGGGAGTGCAGCAGGGATGCAGGGAGTGTAGCAGGAATGCAGGGAGTGTAGCAGGGATGCAGGGAGTGTAGCAGGCATGCAGGGAGTGTAGCAGGCATGCAGGGAGTGTAGCAGGCATGCAGGGAGTGTAGCAGGCATGCAGGGAGTGTAGCAGGCATGCAGGGAGTGTAGTAGGCATGCAGGGAGTGTAGCAGGGATGCAGGGAGTGTAGCAGGGATGCAGGGAGTGTAGCAGGGATGCAGGGAGTGTAGCAGGCATGCAGGGAGTGTAGCAGGCATGCAGGGAGTGGAGTGAGGCATGCAGGGGAGTGCAGGGATGCAGGGAGTGTAGCAGGGATGCAGGGAGTGTAGCGGATGCAGGGAGTGTAGCAGGGATGCAGGGAGTGTAGCAGGGATGCAGGGAGTGTAGCAGGGATGCAGGGAGTGTAGCAGGGATGCAGGGAGTGTAGCAGGGATGCAGGGGAGGATGCAGGGCAGGGATGCAGGGGTGTAGCAGGGATGCAGGGAGTGTAGCAGGGATGCAGGGAGTGTAGCAGGGATGCAGGGAGTGTAGCAGGGATGCAGGGTGTAGCAGGGATGCAGGGAGTGTAGCAGGGATGCAGGGAGTGTAGCAGGGATGCAGGGAGTGTAGCAGGGATGCAGGGAGTGTAGCAGGGATGCAGGGAGTGTAGCAGGGATGCAGGGAGTGTAGCAGGGATGCAGGGAGTGTAGCAGGGATGCAGGGAGTGTAGCAGGCATGCAGGGAGCATAGCAGGCTTGCAGAGAGTGTAGCAGGAAGGCAAAGACTTGTTACCTGATGTCTTTATGAAAGGGGATTCCCCTTCCAAACAATGAAAAAACTTCATCCTCTCCCCTCCTCCCATCTTCCACACATCAACAACTCTTCAATAAAGGTAAGTGACATGTTATTATACTTTTATTCTTCATGTATCATTGTTTTCTGTGTAATTTAATTTATATTTAATAAAAAAAAAAAATTATTTTAATACTTTTGGGTGTCTGGAACGGATTAATTGAATTTCCATTATTTCTTATGGGGAAAATAGATTCGGATTAAGTTATATTCAGTTTAAGTTAAGCCCTCTGGAATGGATTAATCACGTAATCCGGGGGTCCACTGTATTGTGTTTATTGCTGGTTTAGTGAATGTCACTGTGAAATAAGTCACCATGGGTCCAAAGAAACTTCCTAGTGGCACCCCTGTGGTAAAGAAAGTGAGGAACAACATCGAACTGAAGGAGATAGTAGAAAAATATGAGAGTGGCATACGTGTGAGTGAGATTGCCAGGATGTACAACAAAAACCAATCTACTATCACCTCTATCCTGGCAAAGAGAAAAGAAATCAAGGAAGCTAATGTTGCAAAAGGTGTTGACATGTTTGCCAAAAATAGACCACAAACAGTGGATGAGGTTGAGAAATTGTTGGCGGTGTGGATAAATGAAAAACAGATAGCGGGTGATAGTGTTTCCATGGCGATAATTTGTGAAAAGGCAAGACAGTTGCACGCAGATCTTGTCAAGACAATGCCTGGAACCAGTGCTGATGTTAATGAGTTTAAGGGAAGCAAAGGCTGGTTTGACAGATTTAGGAAACGTAGTGGCATACACAGTGTTGTAAGGCATGGTGAGGCAGCCAGTTCAGACAAACGTGCTGCTGAAAAGTTTGTGAGTGAATTTAAGGGGTTCGTAGACACTGAAAAATTCGAACCCCAACAAGTGTTTGTGATGAAACAGGCCTGTTTTGGAAGAAAATGCCAAACAGGACCTACATTACTCAGGAGGAAAAGGCACTGCCAGGACACAAGCCTATGAAAGACAGGCTAACTCTCATGGTGTGTAGTAATGCTAGTGGGGATTTTAAAGTGAAGCCTTTACTGGTGTATCACTCTGAAAATCCCAGAGTGTTCAAGAAACACAATGTGAACAAGAATAATTTGTGTGTGTTTTGGAAGGCTAACACTAAAGCATGGGTCCCGAAGGCAATTTTCGTGGAATGGCTCACTGGAGTGTTTGGCCCCAGTGAAAAAATACCTACAGGAAAAGAAATTGCCACTCAAGTGCCTCCTGCTACTGGACAATGCTCCTGCTCATCCTCACAACTTGGACGACTATTTGTCTAAGAACTTCAGTTTTATAACAGTGAAGTTCTTGCCTCCTAACACCACTCCTCTCATCCAGCCCATGGACAAGCAGGTCATTTCTAACTTCAAAAAACTGTACACAAAAGCAGTTTCAAAAGTGCTTTGAAGTGACCTCAGACACTAATTTGACCCTAAGAGAGTTCTGGAAAGATCACTTCAGTATCCTCCATTGCATAGGCCTTATAGGTAAGGCTTGGAAGGGAGTGACTTTAAGGACTTTGAACTCTGCTTGGAGACAACTGTGGCCGGATTGTGTCCAACAGAGGGATTTTGAAGGGTTTGAGGCTGACCCTAACGACCCTGTGCCTGTTGTGGAAGGTATTGTGGCATTGGGCAAGTCCCTAGGGTTGGAGGTGAGTGGCGAGGATGTGGAACAGTTGGAGGAGGACCACAGGGTAGAGCTAACCACTGAAGAGCTGCAAGAGCTTCATCTCCAACAGCATCAGACCACAGTAGAGGAAATTGCTTCACAGGAGGAGGAAGATGGACAGGGTAAGGTAACTTCTTCAGAGATTAAGGAAATTTGTTCTATGTGGACTAAGGTGCAGACATTTGTTGAAAAACACCACCCTGAGCAAGCTGAAATAAGCCATCTCTGCAACAAGTTCAGTGACAGAGCCATGTTGCACTTCAGGAACATGTTAAAGAGGCGCCAGAAACAGAGGACTCTTGACAGTTATTTTGTGCGACAGGGGTCTAGTGACTCATTAAAAGACATTAAAAGGCATTAAAAGACAAAGAAGGGAAGTAACCCCAGAGAGGGACTTGTTACCTGAAGTCCTTTTGGAGGGGGATTTCCCTTCCAAACACTAAGCCCTCCTCCCTATCTTCCAGATGCCAGCAAGTCTCTTCAATAAAGGTAAGTAAATGTTATTTTAAATGTTTAATTATAAATTTATTACTTTACTATATACAGTGGACCCCCGAGTTTCAGTCACCTCAGAAATCGAACAATTATGTAAGTTTAATATTGTATGTGTATTTTTGGGGGTCTGAAAGGACTAATCTAATTTACATTTTTCCTTAAGGGAACAAATTTGTTCGGTAATGGCACTTGAACAGCCTTCTGGAATGAATTATGACCGAAACTCGGGGGTCCACTGTATATTTATAATTGTTTTGTGTATGTAAAGTACAGTGGACCCCAGTATTGTAATTAATCTGTTCCAGGAGCTATTACTTAACCCCGAAGTTTAGAATTCGAACCATTATTTCCCATAAGAAATAATGTAAATACAATTAATCCGTTCCCAAAAAATATTCATGCAAAATAATTAAAAACAATATATATGTATTGTGTGTGTGTGTGTGTGTGTGTGTGTGTGTGTGTGTGTGTGTGTGTGTGTGTGTGTGTGTATATGTATATATATATATATATATATATATATATATATATATATATATATATATATATATATATGTATATATGTGTGTATGTATGTATGTATGTATGTATGTATGTATGTATGTATATATGTGTGTATGTATGTATGTATGTATGTATGTATGTATGTATGTATGTATGTATATATGTGTGTATGTATGTATGTATGTATGTATGTATGTATATAATATATATATATATATATATATATATATATATATATATATATATATATATATATATATATATATATATATATATATATATATATATATATATATTTACTTACCTTTATTGAAGAGTTGCAGGCATCTGGAAGGTAGAGTTGCTGACAGGGGCAGGGTGTTAGTGGTTGAAGGGAAATCCCCCTCCAAAGGACTTCAGGTAACAAGTCCCTCTGGGGTTACTTCCCTTCTTGGTCTTTTAAT
>WNWK01051359.1:0-12508 GCA_009830355.1 Cherax destructor
CTGAGGAAGGAAGGTGGGAGTTCACAAGAAATGACCAAGAGGTATGTGAGGAGCTCAACATGAGATTTAAAGAAGTATTTACAGAGGAGACAGGAATAACTCCAGGAATTCAGAATAGGGAGGTATACCAACAAGTGCTGGATGAAATACACACAACCAAGGAGGAGGTGAAGAAGCTGTTATGTGAACTCGATACCTCAAAAGTGGTGGGACCTGACATTTCTCCGTGGATCCTTAGAGAGGGAGCAGAGATGTTAAGTGTGCCACTAACAAAAATCTTCAACACTTCCATTGAAACTGAGCAACTACCTGAGGTGTGGAAGATGGCAAATGTAGCCCCAATTTTTAAGAAAGGAGACAGACACGAGGCATTAAACTACAGACCTGTGTCACTGACGTGTATAGTATGCAAAGTCATGGAGAAGATCATCAGAAGAGTGGTGGAGCACCTAGAAAGACACAAGCTTATAAACGACAACCAGCACGGTTTCAGGGAAGGAAAATCCTGTGTCACAAACCTACTGGAGTTTTATGACAAGGTAACAGAAGTAAGACACGAGAGAGAGGGGTGGATAGACTGCATTTTCTTGGACTGCAAGAAGGCGTTCGACACAGTTCCTCACAAGAGGTTAATGCAAAAGCTAGAGGATCAGGCACACGTAACAGGAAAGGTACTGCAATGGATCAGAGAATATCTGACAGGGAGGCAACAACGAGTCATGGTACGTGACGAGGTGTCAGAGTGGGCACCTGTGACGAGTGGGGTTCCACAAGGGTCAGTCCTAGGACCTGTACTGTTTTTGGTATATGTGAATGACATAATGGAAGGGATAGACTCAGAAGTGTCCCTGTTTGCAGATGTGAAGTTAATGAGAAGAATTAAATCAGTTGAGGATCAGGTAGGACTACAAAGAGACCTAGACAGGCTACAAGCCTGGACCAGTAAATGACTCCTTGAATTTAACCCTTCCAAATGTAAAGTCATGAAGATCGAGGAAGGGCAAAGAAGGTGGCCAAAGACTGCAAACCTCACTCAAGGAAAAAGATCTTGGGGTGAGTATAATACCGAGCACATCTCCTGAGGCATACATCAATCAGATAACTGCTGCAGCATACGGGCGGCTGGCAAACCTAAGAATAGCGTTCCAATACCTCACTAAGGAATCGTTCAAAACTCTGTACACCATATATGTCAGGCCCATACTGGAGTATGCAGCACCAGTTTGGAACCCACACCTGGTCAAGCACGTCAGGAAATTAGAGAAAGTGCAGAGGTTTTCAACAAGACTAGTCCCAGAGCTAAGGGGATTGTCCTACGAAGAAAGGTTGAGGGAAATCGGCCTGACGACACTAGAGGACAGGAGGGTTAGGGGAGACATGATAAGGACATATAAAATACTGCGAGGAATAGATAAGGTGTACAGAGACAAGATGTTCCAGAGAGGGGACACAGAAACAAGGGGTCACAGTTGGAAGTTGAAGACTCCTATGAGTCAAAGGGATGTTAGGAAGTATTTCTTCAGTCATAGAGTTGTCAGGAAGTGGAATAGTCTAGAAAGTGACGTAGTGGAGGCAGGAAGCATACATAGTTTTTTAAGACGAGGTTTGATAAAGCTCATGGAGCAGGGAGAGAGAGGACCTAGTAGCAATCAGTGAAGAGGTGGGGCCAGGAGCTATGAATCGACCCCTGTAACCACAAATAGGTGAGTACACACACACACAGACATATAAGCAAAGCTAGACAGACAGATAAACATGTTTGTGTAACAGGGAAAACAAATAAAGCCAGGGTTTCCTGAAGCAGTGCTCAATCATCAAGTGTCACTCCACTGCTGCACTGTCAGTAGTGGAGTGACACTCATCTTACACCATGCTTCATGGAGTTTCATATACATGTATACTCCAGCATGTCTAAAACATTGCTGGGACCTATAAATACTGTATATGTATTTCTAGACAATAGTAAATTGCCAAGGTAGGTGAAAATGTTCACCTGTAGGTGTGTTTGTGACTATTTGAGTACTATTTCAGTACCTAATATTAGTATCAGAACAAAGATTGGCTATGAAATCACAAGAACTACAGTGGAACCTCCATTTTCGTTTGCCCTGGTTTTCATTGAATTCGGTTTTCGACTACTTTTTTTGTCAAAATTTTGTACCAGTTTTCGTTCATCACTTCGGTTTTCGTCTGCCGTACCAAACGTGTCCACCTGCTCGCACCCACACAAAACATCCCACGCACGTGTTCTGAGTCTGGCTTTGTTTCTCGTTGAGTGAACATTACCCTGCGCGTTCATACTAAACATTTCATAATAATCCATTGCTTTTGGTGCTTGTTTTTTGAGTGCAACTGCTAAATAAGCCACCATGGGGCCAAAGAAGTTCCAAATGACAGCCCTTTGATAAAGAAGGTGAGAAACAATAGAATTCAAGGGGGACGTCTATGGGTTGGATGTGAGTGGCCAGGATGTGGAAGAGTTGGTGGACAACCACAGGAAAGAACTAACCATGTGTGTGTGTGTGTAAGGAAACACTTCGAAATGTTTCCGCCCCGCCGGGAATTGAACCCGGGCCCTCCGTGATTAAGGACATGTGTGCAAAGTGGAGTGAGTTGCAGAGAAATATCACCCTAACAAAGTTGTTGCAAGCCGTGTCTGCAACATGTTCAATGACAATGCCTTGTCCCATTTTAGGTAAATCTTAGAGATGCCAGAAACAGACCTCTCTGGACAGATTTTTTTGTGTGACAGGGGTCCAGTGACTCAAGCTGGTCCTAGTGCCAGTAAAAGACAAAGAAGGGAAGTAACCCTGGATAGGGACTTGATACCTAAAGTCCTTATGGAAGGGGATTTCCCTTCCAAACAATAACCTCTCCTCCCTCTCCCCTCCTCGCCATCTTCCATACGCCAACAAGAGTCTTCAATAAAGGTAAAAGTTATGTTAAATGTTCATTTATCCATTTCATTAGTCCTTTATATTTATTTCTCATTGTTTTCTGTATGTAAAACTATTGTTATACTCTATAAAATGTATTTTTTGTTAATATTTTTAGTTGTCTGGAACGGATTAATTGGATTTACATTATTTCTTATGGGAAAAATTGCTTCAGTTTTCGTCGAATTCGGTTTTCGTCAGACTTTCTGGAACGAATTAAAGACGAAAACCAAGGTTCCACTGTACAGCCTCTCCTCACTTAGCGACGTATTCGTTTACTGACGCCTCAGACTTACAACGGGCTCTCTGACCAGTATTTATACCTAAATAATGTACAGTGGACCCCCGAGTTTCGATCACCTCGGAAATCGAACAATTATGTAAGTGTAATATTGTAAGTGCTTTTGTAAGTGTATTTTTGGGGGTCTGAAAGGGACTAACCTACTTGACATTATTCCTTAAGGGAGTAAATTTGTTCGGTAATGGCACTTGAGCAGCCTTCTGGAATGAAATATGACCGAAACTCGGGGGTCCACTGTATATTACAGCTGATTTCCTCTATTCTTTTTATTTCAATATACAGTACACTACTGCATAAGCATTTAAAAATATACCAGAGATGTTATAAATGGTGCAAAGGTGACATTAAAACAATATCGAAGATGGCTGACACAAACTCACTACCATTACAGTATGCTCCTCACTTAGCAATGAATTCGTTTAACAACGTGGTCTTAAGAACGGAACTCCATCATTAAGTGAGGAGAGGCTGTATTATAAATTGTAATTATCAGAACATAAAAATTATATAAATTAAAATAAAAATGAGAAAAAAGGTATATAGGCAACACTTCTGCAAGCGGCAGGACTCCATGTTGCCATTAGGTGAGCATCCAGCGCCAACTTTGCGGGCTTATATCTTGGTAAGTACTGATCCTAAAATTTTTTTTTTTTTGTTTTATTACACACAGAAAATTGCCCTCTTTAATTTAAAAAAAATATTTTTTGTTTTCAAAATATTTGGAGCGCTTTAAACTGTCAAACGTAGATCTACGTTTGGACAGTTTAAAGATTAAATTCAACAACCGAGGTTCCAATTTATTACATATATACAGTGGATCCCCGCTATTCGAACGGCTCGGCAATAGAACATATCGTTATTAGAACAAGAAAATCGATATCGCCATGCGAACAAAATATCACGATTCAAACAAGTGTGTCCGAGACCTGTCAGCCTGGTGCCTCACCGCTCAGGCATGGGCCGTCCCGCTTAGTCATGGAGACCCAGCCCTGCACTGTTTCATCCAGATAACATAATTACATGCACGTTCATCAAGATGAGCTTTGACAGTTAGACTGGTAGTAGAGCTTGGAGCTGGTGGTAGAGACAGTGGTGGTAGAGCAGGGTGGTATGAGACAGGGTGGAGAGACAGTGGTGGTAGAGACGGGGTAGAGACAGTGGTGGTAGAGACAGTGGTGGTAGAGCAGTGGTGGTAGAGGCAGTGGTGGTAGAGCAGTGGTGGTAGAGGCAGGGTGGTAGAGGCAGTGGTGGTAGAGGCAGTGGTGGTAGAGGCAGTGGTGGTAGAGGCAGTGGTGGTAGAGGCAGTGGTGGTAGAGGCAGTGGTGGTAGAGGCAGTGGTGGTAGAGGCAGTGGTGGTGAGGCAGTGGTGGTAGAGGCAGTGGTGGTAGAGGCAGTGGTGGTAGAGGCAGTGGTGGTAGAGGCAGTGGTGGTAGAGGCAGTGGTGGTAGAGGCAGTGGTGGTAGAGGCAGTGGTGGTAGAGGCAGTGGTGGTAGAGGCAGTGGTGGTAGAGGCAGTGGTGGTAGAGGCAGTGGTGGTAGAGGCAGTGGTGGTAGAGGCAGTGGTGGTAGAGGCAGTGGTGGTAGAGGCAGTGGTGGTTGAGGCAGTGGTGGTTGAGGCAGTGGTGGTTGAGGCAGTGGTGGTTGAGATAGTGGTGGTTGAGGCAGTGGTGGTAAAGGCAGTCTTAATGTAGAGTGGGAGGTGAGTAAACAAGATTAAATGAAGGTTCGGGAGTTTTGTAAACAAACCAGTTGCTGTTACCAGCCTGGACACGTATGATTTCTGTTCACTCCGTCAAGCCGACTGGAAGTGATCTAATGCAGTTAGCATTACAAACTCCGTTTTCTCTTATACTAACACGTCTGAAGGAGGAAAGAATGGGAAGATGTTTTCATAGCTGGACCACCACCATCCTCTCCAGCCACCACATTAGTAATGACATACTACATATTTTATTCATTCTAGAGTGTATATCAGGTTTTTATGTTATTTATATTGTTTATTATGTCATATTAGATGCATTGTGATAGATAAATAAGCTGTCGAGTTGATAATAGCATCATAGTGAAGTACTATTTTGTCATGCCTCCTGACAGCAGGAATGGATTAATAGTATTTCCATTATTTCTTATGGGAAATATTAAATCGCCTTTCGAACATTTCGTGTTAAGAACAAGCTCCTGGAATGGATTATGTTCGAATAGCGAGGGTCCACTGTATACTACTTTTGTGTTATGATGGCATCTAAGGGTAGTTGTGATCAAAAAAAAGATCTGTGATAACCTTATTGCTGTCATCAAAATGATTAAAATTCATTGAAGAGTCAGAAGATGACGTGCTAAAAGTGACTTCCTACAATAAATTCTACTCACCACTCACTATAAGCTAAAACCGAAATTATTTTAAGGTAAGTATTGAGTGTACTGTATGTGCATTTTACTTTTTTATTGTTTTTTTAGGCCTAGTTCTATTGTTCACTTAATATTTGATAGTGTAAGCATGTTATCAAGCATTTACATGCATTTAAAAGTGAAAAAAGGGTGATTTATTTTACGGCAGCAAATTATAATTGGCGCCCTCCTGTACTAGCGTCATCCTTAATGTATCTTTAATTAGAATTTTTTAATAAATTACTGAATACCTTCTTATTCTTATGAACTGTATCATTGTCTAGTAATTATAAGTTAGTTTTAAGATTGCCCGAAATCCTTTGCATAACAAAGTAGTTTATACATGCCATTTACCAGAAATGTACAGTTTGCCATTTTATAGGAATAGTTTTGTTTACCCCTTTGAGGGTCGAGACCCTCGATCCTGAACTCCCACTCAAGGTCAAAAAATATTGGAAAAAAAAAAAATTCTTACCAAAATCTTAAGACTAATTTTCTAAGTGTTTTAGTAAAAAAAATATTTTTGTGATCAATACTTATTGAATATAGAGGCGGGAAGTTGACAGAAAGTGAACTGCTTATGGCAACATCGCTGACTGCCGGTCACGCGGTAATCATATATTTTCTTTTTTTTCTACTTTTTTCTTTTATTTTTAACATTTTATTTTTCAAGTAACTTTTATGGTTTGAGACCAGCATATGGCATATTTTATATATATACACTTGATGTATGCTACACAATAACCACACAAACAGTTGTTGTTATTATATTGTTTACAAAACATGTTTACACAAACCAACAATAAAAAATGTTTATTACTATTGTTCTATAATATATATACACATAAGAGTCACTGGACATGTTCCTAAAAGTGCTGCAGCTTGTGGAATTCTTTGAAACATGGTGTCATGCACAGTGGTATTTTACACTCGTCACACATAAAATGAGTGTCTTTGCATTTTTGTGAGCATTTTTTTGTATGTGCACAGACAAAACACCTCTTCTGAGCAGTTTTCTTCATAGTAGGAGGCAGTTGTATTAGGTAGTGATCACCAGGCCTCAGATGAGAGGGTAGTTGGTGATCAGTTCGCAGGTGGTGTTCTATTGCAGGTGTTGTTACTTGGTACTTGAATAATATTTGTCTGATGACAGACAAACAAAATTGACCATATGGTGGTTTGTTTCTGGTCTTCAACTTGTACACATTATAAGAATTCAGCATGGAAATATCCACAAGATGAAAAAGTTTTATGTATCACTTATAACTCTTGTGAACACAATCAGCAAACCCAATTTGCTTGTCACATTTGTCCACTGAGCGCATATTGAGGGTGTAGTCCATCACAGCTGCAGGTTTTAGAATGGGTTCATTGGTCTCTCTATTCTGCCTGCCAGTGTCTTGTCATTTCGTTTTGGTAAGCCTAACCACATCACCTGAGATACCCAATAACTTCCTGGTACACTGGACCCCCGAGTTTCGTAAAAACTTCACTCTTGAAGTCTGTTCAAGCACCATTACCGAACGAATTTACTCCCTTAAGGAAAAATGTCACGTAGGTTAGTCTATTTCAGACCCCCAAACATACACTTCCACAAGCACTTACAATATTATACTTACATAACTGTACGATTTCCGGGGTTTACGAAACTCGGGGGTCCACTGTATCTTGCAATGTATTATTTCCAGTGTACACAATAATATCCAATACAAGACCACTGTAGCAATCACAAAGTACAAACAACTTTATACCAAAGTGTTTCCTCTTACTTGGTATATACTGCTTGAATGACAGTCTACCTTTGAACAAAATCAAAGGCTCATCAAAAACAAGCTTCCTGAAGGGATAAAAATACGTAGAGAATTTCTGTTTCAGATACATAAACATATTCATAATCTTATATAACCCGTCGTTTCTGTCAGGCCTGATTTTGTCTGAGAAGTGTAGCATACGTAATAGTAGCGCAAATCGATTCACTGGTATTATATCACTGAAAGCTGAGGTTGCAATCAGGCGGTCTGTCGATCAGTATGATTTGAAACTCTGCTTATACACATGTGGCATAAGCATTATTGTGGCAAAGAAAAGATACATCTCAGCCACAGTTGTCTCCTTCCACTGGTGTAGGCGTGATCTTGGTGAAAGAATTGTTTGACATGGTGTAATCGAAGTAGGTCTTGCTTTCCCTGACAATAATTTCCATCAAGGGTTCATCAAAGAATAACTCGAAACATTCCAGTTCAGTGGCATTGTTCCCAAGTGTACAAGATGGCTGTATTCCACTTTGACTTTTATCAAAGTGATGGGGATTGGGAACAAAATTGGCACCTTCCTGCCAATCCCAGATGCGGTCTGCAGGTGGGTACTTCATATTGACAGGTGGTTGTGGTTGTTTAGGTTGGTGTGGTGGGTGGGTGAGGGTGGGCTTTGTTATAGCTGGAGCAGCGTGGGTACCAACATGGGCCGCTGTTGGTGCCTCATGGCGCATGGCACCACCATCTGATGATGCATGCACATTATTTATCCCAATTGTAACAATATCATCTTCATTTTCACTATCTGTTCCTGTTGTACGGCCACAGGATGTACTCTGAGATGTACTCCTTCCCCTTGGAATAGCATATGGCACACTACCAGAGTACAGGTAGGGTCATATATACTGACACTTTACTGGAAAATATTCCACTTCACTCTCGCTACTGGAACTGTTTTCAAGAGCTTGGATATCATATTCACTATCACTATCATCAGCACTGCTCACATCTGAGTCCTGGACACGGTAAAATACAAATTTCCTCTTTCGTTCTGGTACAACTGAACATGAACAAGACGGCCCAGCACCAGAGGTGGAAGGTTGAGGGTTGTCTGGGTTTTCATCACTATTACCGGTATTATGTTCATTACTTTCGTTCACAAACTCCTCAAAACCATGAAATTCATCTTCACCGACACTTCCATCTGTTAGAACTACACGTATCACTTGGAAACAAGAGTTCCAATTCGCTGGGGAGTCTACCTGGAGAGAATTCCAGGGGTCAATGCCCCCGCAGCCCAGTCTGTGACCAGGCCTCCTGTTGGACCAGAGCCTGATCAACCAGGCTGTTACTGCTGGCCGCACGCAGTCCAACGTACGAACCACAGCCTGGCTGGTCAGGTACCGACTTTAGGTGCCTGTCCAGTGCCTGCTTGAAGACATCCAGGGGTTTGTTGGTAATCCCCCTGATGTATGCTGGGAGGCAGTTGAACAATCTTGGGCCCCTGACACTTATTGTGTTGTCCCTCAACGTGCTAGTGGCACCCCTGCTCTTCATTGGGGGGATGTTACATCGCCTGCCGAGTCTTTTGCTTTCGTAGGGAGTGATTTTTATGTGCAAGTTTGGTACTAAGCCCTCGAGAATTTTCCATGTGTATATAATAATGTATCTCTCCCGCCTGCGTTCTAGAGAGTACAGGTTTAGGAACTTCAAGCGTTCCCAGTAGTTGAGGTGGTTTATCGCACTTATGCGTGCGGTGAAGGTTCTCTGCACATTTTCATGGTCAGCAATTTCACCCGCCTTGAAAGGTGCAGTTAGTGTGAGGAGTTTCTTGCCGCGAGGCATAGTAAACAAGGCGTACTGAAATGGCATTCCCACGATGCAATACGGGTGCCCCAATTTTTTTCCTACTGCGCACACTGACCATGCAGACCCATTCTGTCACATGTAGGCCTACCAGCTTTCTCCCGCTCGATTTGAAGGCACTAAAATTTTGGCGTGTAAGTACGGGACCGACCCTGGCTGTTAAGCCGTACGTGTATGGAACCGACCCTCAAAGGGTTAAGGGTCACTCAGCATTGCACGTAGAAGGAAAAAGAGATGGGGGGGGGGGGAAGGTTGAAAAAATGTAGTAGATGAAGCAAACCAGTGTCAGTCAGAAAAGTAAAATGAGTGCAGCAAAAGTGAGTCAGAGGTGGGAGGATAAAATAAGCATATGGCCACATCAGAAAAGGTCTGAAATTATTCTAGCAAGCTCTTTGATGAATGGGTCAGTCAAATTATTTTGGACTGTTAAGGCAGCCTGACACTCCTCATACACTCCTCATAGATTGGTGAAGCCTAGCTCTCTCTAAGTTGGCCACACATGTCTAGTATAACAATATAATCGTGCAAAGTACAGTTTTCCAAAACTGACAGCAGCACTAGTCTTCAGATTATGTCCATGAATTGTATTGATAAAGCCAATGGATGGAGAAACATCTACAAGTTAAAAGATATCCAGATGTTGCACATATGTCTAATTCATCATTATTACATTAGTCAGCAACATTATTATCAACACTAGCAGATGATGCTGACACTAAGTCATCAAACAGGGCATCATACCATCTAAAGCATTTGATATATGTACTGCACCTAAGGAATGATCACATCTGAGGAATATATCTTCCTAAATTAATAATCCAGGAGCCCAGTTAATTCCAGGTTGTTTCAAATTTCCAGTTTTCGCAAGTTCCCTAGGGTCATTTACCATCCACCTGTTCCATATGTAGTGGCCATTCACTTTGAAAGGCTTGTTCAAAGAAACATCCATTGGCTGGAGTAGAGATCGTTACCACAGGTATCACCACTTCCCTAAAATTCTTTAAGTCTGGATAACACTTTTTGATGCAAAATGGGCCCTGAATTGGTCCCAATCAAGTAGGGACTTAAGGAATTCATTTCTGGTTTGGGTGACAAAGAATTCTCTAATTACAGTATTGTAAAGGCTGTGCTTGGTGTACGTATACCTGTCAAATACCGATGAGTTGGTTGAACAGGTGTCAACCTGGGCAGTCTTGTGTAGACTTCGTTAGGCTCCAGTCCAAGATTTTTCTGAAGCAGTAAAAGTCTTGTTGAGAAGGCCCCCCAGATTTTGTAAACCATACTTGCACATAATGTTCTCATCAACCCAATCCTTGGGCTGCACAAACACTTGTATTTTTGGAGGAAATGCCTCTTTTGGCATATTTTTCTTTAAACACTACAGCTAGTGCCTGGCCCATGGCCGGGCTCGGAGAGTAGAGAAACTCTCGAAACTCTTCTCTTCAAAGGTGGTTTCAATTTTGTTCCATCAGCCATATAGACCTAAATCAGGTTAAATGTGTTTTCTAAGCTCCAGTAGTTTTGACAAAGTTTATTCACCAATTGTGTACACTAGTAATTCCTGACATAAAAAAAAAAAATGGGCATTTCATTTATGTTTTTAATCTAAGAAAAGTAAAAAATATGAGCATTTCATTCAGGTTTTTAATTGAGAAAATTTAAGTTTAAATTCCTTACGATTTCTGATGATAAAAACATTTAACACACTTTTCTGCTCTTCAACATTAAACAGAAGGCTCTGGGCGATGTAAGTTCTTGTGCATCCTGACAATGCCTTCAATACACTGGCATCAATATTTTGCCCATTCTGGTACATTTCAAGGACCCAGGTAAACAAATAATTTCCTAACTACTCATAGGGATTTACATAAATTACAATATCAATATTCTTACATTTTGGAACTTTCATAAGGTTTTCCTTGGAAAAATAAACACATGAGCAGTATACTGTGAGCCTTTATTGACAACGTTTCACAAACAGATTACCTGTTTTTTCATTAGTTGCTTACAAGATTTTATTCTGTGGTGCCAAATTTACTCATCAGCACAGCTGGAAGAATTCTCAGCAATACACAACTTGAAGATATTATGCTTCATGTGTTCTTTGATGCTTTCTGCAGACACATCAATATTCAATAAGAATCAAAAAATATTCCCAAGATGAACCTATTGTAATGGTGAGAGTACCAAAACCAAGGGTGAAGGTGGTGATAATAGTAATCATCATCATTACTGAAGCTAACAGTTTGGATAGCTTAAAAAATAGATCAGACAAATATACAAGTGAAAAAAGTTGAGTTTGAAAAGTACCAACCTAACATGGGTCAGTAGGCTACCTGCTTCTCTATCCTTATGTTCTTAGTAGTAGTAGTAAACTATTTCGAAACTTTTATTTAAATAAAATTAACACAAAATAATTTTCACTTACAAAATGCATTCTGGTAGTCAATCTCGCAGCATGTAAGATTCAGTTGCTCTCAAATCTGCTCAGGGCCATCACAACCCTCCAACTCAATAATATGGCGGTGATATTAGCCTAAATATTTTTTTCACTGTTTTGATAATTTTTCATTTTTTAATGGCGATTTGCACTCAAATGATGAAAGATATTATTCTTGCCTTATAGCTGATAATATACAGTACAATATGGCCCAAAGGTCAAGGATACTGCCCTGACCAAAAGTCAGACATTCCATTCAAACATTGTTTTGTTACTGTTTTAATCAACTGGATTCTACTGATATTTCACCACGTGTCCCAACTGTCATGGAAGTTTTCCCAACCAAAATTTACTCTTGGTTGAATGTATATTACATTGCATTATTAACAATTGCTAGATACTTCATAATATTTTGCTTATAAACTGGAATATTTTAAATCCTCCTTTACATGTTGAAAGCCTAATGAAACTACTTATGTGGATAATCGATTCACGCCTTAACAAAGATCATTTGCTGCTCACAGGAGATTTCAACATAAATCTCCTACATGACCAAGACCCGCAGGTAACTGAATTCACAAACACTATGAGCAACTGCTTATTACTACCAACAATATCAAAACCTACAAGAATCTCTGATAATAGTACCTCGTTACTAGACCACATCTGGACTAACACAATATCTCCTCAAAAATCAGGCATAATCACAGAAAACACCACAGACCACTACCCTACCTTTCTCATAACTAACCTAGGCATTCTGCCCCAAGAAATTGCAAAAGTTACCTTCAGACTACATAATGAGTCTGCTGTTAATAATTTTA